>APFE030559952.1:0-12475 GCA_000404065.3 Pinus taeda
CAGGGGGAAGAACAGAACTTCTCCTGGATCAGAAACTTGTCAGGAAACGTTGGTAACTTTTCTCTTCTGCTGGTTGTAAAACTATTCATGAGATTTTTTCTGAAGAAAAATAAAGAAACCCTCATCTGCTACACTGGTTTTCCCGCATTGGGTTTTTCGAGGACGATTCTCCAAAAATAATTGTATCATTGTCATTGTATTTTTACCAGTGTATTTCCTTACATTCACTTTCTAAAATGTTTTAATTGTGAAGGTTGTAGTATAATATATTTTGATATTTTCCGTAATATTACTATAGATAACTTATTTATGAGGTAATAAGTAGAAGAAATAATATTAATCACTGTAGTAGAATTTCTATTTAGAAATTTTCACATTTTAGACCTGTAATTTTCATATAGAAGGCATAAAATATTCACACGTGTGTGCATAAACATGCTGAAAAAATCATAGGTTATCTACCCTTTAATTCCAGTTGTCTTTTATTCTTGTTTGGCATAAGAAACAATGTTTTGTGCTGAAAAATGATTGGTATTCCAAATGATCGAGTTGATTGATATAGACCTATCCAAGAGGGTCGAATAGCTGCCTCTCAGGCCGACTTGGTCGTTGATTCTTTGACTCAAAATAAAAATTCCTTTTCTTTTTCTTTCAAAAGTAAACATGGGACTTGACTCAAAATAATTTCTTTTTGACTCTATGGGCATGAAGAACATGCTTTGAAAAAAATGAAATAATAATAATAATGAATATAATAAAAAATATTAATGATAAAAAAATACATTTTATTGCATTATGAAGATCAACACTAATTACATTTTTCAACACTCCTTCTAAATTAGGGAGGTACTCATAATGAGACAAAAAAGTACTCTCAAGTTGAAATATTCATATAATAACGGGTTTTGATTGATAAGCATCAACGATGATTTACATCATCATAGCCAACATTGTCAAAATAGCAAGGCTTTGGCTAACGAGTTTTATATCTCCATTAGATCATAGCACAATGTTGGGAGGCGTAATTTGGACACTAGTGCCTCTCTAGGCACTTACCCCACTAGGATGTTCACCAGGTATGTCCTCACATGATCATTTCCTAATCCATTATCATAATATTTGACACCAAGAAATGTCGATCCTCATGACTATTCTTATCTTGGATTAATGTACTTGACTTATGGCGGTTAGTCCTAGTCAAAGTACAAATTCTCAAAGAAAATTAGTCCCAAATGTTTATCCAATCCACCATTCTCCCTACTCGTGTCTTTAATAGGCTTACGACTATTAATCTTGGCCATGGTACATGACACATGGATAATATGGTGTCGCCCTCACTCCCTCCCAACCAGAGAAGAAACATCCACAAGCATAAGCTTTTCTCATGAATACCCATCATTTTCATAGAGAATAAAATCATTAATTTGTTTTCATCACATGACACCTTTATGATTAAGCATTTATAGATTTGTGGAAAAATATTTCCCCTTTTGTCACTTGTGATGAAAGAAAATCAAAAAGTGAAAGCCAAAATCATTAAAGGTACACCAGAATGATTTATCTAAGTCTAAACTCTAAGGTTGAAGTGAAAATTCATGTAAATCTTATATATATGAGTTGTGCCAAAATTATGAAAACCTCATTCCCTAAGACCTATATATAAGAAAAAAATAAATAAATAAGGCCCAATGAATGGTAACTCATGTATTCACTCCCTCTTTGGCAAACATATGAACATATACACTCCTAGTCACACTTGATCACATGTTTTTGATGGTTGAATCATGAAGTCTTTTTTCCCCCTTGCAATTTCACTTCATCATTTAAGCACCTAATTGAGGATCTAGGGAATGTTTTTTGCCTAAGGGTTTCATGTCTACTTTTGGTTTACTTATGTCACACTACGATCAATTTATTTGATGGAGTGAAATACTTAAGTTTGTGGAGTATTAGAACAGTGCATTAAGTTAGTCACTACACACACATGTATTACATCTCATTGATCCACATGTGTGGGTTGGAGACTCATTGCTTGAGAAATTTAATGGAGACTACTTTAGGGATTTGATTATATGGCTTACAAAATCTCTTGGTTTCATGTCTACTTTTGGTTTACTTATGTCACACTACGATCAATTTATTTGATGGAGTGAAATACTTAAGTTTGTGGAGTATTAGAACAGTGCATTAAGTTAGTCACTACACACACATGTATTACATCTCATTGATCCACATGTGTGGGTTGGAGACTCATTGCTTGAGAAATTTAATGGAGACTACTTTAGGGATTTGATTATATGGCTTACAAAATCTCTTGGTAAACATTGTCACTCATCCTTTCTTTTCCTCGAGACACTTGATAATATTTAAGTCACTCCCAATAATCCATGGAGATGGGGAGTATAAATTACTTGTGTTGGAAATAGAATTGAGAAATAGAGGTTTTCCATTTGTGATAATGGAGTCATAGACATTGGATACATGGTAGTAGTCCTCGATGTCAATTAACTAAAATTTTATTGTCATAATGTGAAAAGAGGTAAACATATTGGTAACCTTGATGTCCTGATCATTCAAAATAATAGCCATTCCACCCAAGTATCTCTAAGCATCAATCACTACTACTTGAAAATTCCTCCCCCATTTGCTAATTATATGAGGTAGAACCTCACTTAATATTTTTGTTTCTTATATCAACATTATTGATGGGTGCTATGCATACCATTTTTATTTTAGGAGCCTTTCTTTTCCTTTACTATCAAGGCCCCTCATGTTCCATGAGATTGTTTTCGTGGAGAATTTACACAAAAAGGAAGTATAATGTTGATGAGGCTCATCAATAGGTAAACTATATGGGTCACAATGCCACTCTCCAACTTATTAAAATTGACTTTTCTCACATTTATTTACATATTTTGTTATATTTTTCTTAGTGAGAAGGGTGAAGGTGAGTTACTATGTCATGTGGCCTAATATGTGCTAAATGGAGGTATTGGAGCAGTTTTTGGTTGACTTAAGTGCATGAAATCGAATTGTTCAAGAAAGAGATATTTTAGAAGATTGGTCTCCCTCCTTAACTCCTCAAATCATTTGAAGATTCCTCCACCATATCGCATCAGCTCAGAGTTACTAGCAGCCAAGCAAGTCGAGTCCATTGGAAACCAAGCCAGTGATAGTTAAGGAAGAGTCATTCTCGAGTTAGGGAGCCAAGTCTCCCTATTTTCTAGCGAACTATTGGGAGATCTAGTTTTGTATAAATAAGAGAGCCAAGGGACTCATTAGGATTCAATTTTTTGTTGTATCCAAGAGGCAATTTGATCTGAAACATTTGTTATGTTGTATTTGACATTTTGATGATAATAAGAAATTCTACTTTGATCCAGCATTAAGTTGACTCAGAGGGTTGAATCTCTTGGGTTAGGGCCCAACCCTAACAGCAGAAGTTCATCTTTTTGTATATGTATTCTTAGATTAAAATGATAATTAGCTGCTGAAATTTATTTTTGTTTTGTTTAGCTTAACAAGTATTTGAATTATTGCTTAACCTTGTTCCCATTAGTTTGAAGAGGTAGATCAGTGGTGCAGTTTAGTGAAGGAAATTACTTTATAAAATCTTGTGACAGTGGCCTCTATCCCATCTCCCTCATGGGATGATGATTAGAGGGCCCCACTCTCACAGCCCCAAAAACATAGTTTGTCTTTTGATTATTGCATAGATTAGGTTTCATTCTTAGCTAGATCACCGTCTATGATTTCTTGGAAGCACTTTCAGTTCTTATCTTGTCTCCTTAATTTTTTTTTAGCTCAATGAGAATTCCATTTCATAAATCTAGTCCTTATCAGTAAATAGATCATCTTCCTCAAATTCAATTCATTTTTTCCATGTAGACATGTAGTGATGAATAAATGAAAAGAGAAACGAGTTTTGTTGTAGGTTTTATTGATCTGCAAGAAAGGTCTCATCCAGCCAGCTTCACCTAAGTCTTATCCACCTTCTGCCAAGGCATACTAGCCTATAGTCCAAACCTTTATTTTGCAGCCACTGTGAGCAGCCATCTTAGGCAAATCCAACCTCCTTGGAGTGTTGCGCTTAGTCTTGGGTAGTGTGCACCTTCCCTACACCTTCTATCACTGTCATACATCTCTCCAGCACCTCATCTCACTTTTCTTGCCCTCCTAAGCCCTTCAACTAACATCTTGTAGTAAACTAGGGCATCTTGTAGCAGATTAGGACATCCTATAGCAGTTTCCTCTAGTTGTATGTTTGAGCCTATTTTGACCAAATATGGTAGTATAAGAGCAGGTTAGGCCCTCATATTGGATTCCATGCCTATCAGTGCCACATAAGATTAGTTTCCCATGCCTTATTCGCCCCTTACAAGATCAAACTGAATAGAAAAACATTTGTATTTTTGGATTTAGCAATTAAAATATTCTTTTTTCCACAAATGTAAAATGAGATAGTTAGTGCATGCATATATGAATCATAAAATGATAGAACAAATTTCCATGTTCAAAAAGTCCAAATAGCTAGATGATAAATTGCAAGGTTAGCCTAGCTCTTTTCTACAAGTAATTTGTGTCATTTCCTAGCTAGATGCTTTATGGCATTTCATAGCACTTACCATTCAGTAATTTTCATTTCCTAAATAGACAAACATTTACTTTCCTGCATTAGAACTAACTTTATATTCACTATCAGTAGTCATACTCCTTATGGTAAATAGAAGACTACTATGGAACCCTAGTGGTCTAGCACCCAAGTTGAGAAGTGACATGAGTAGAATGTTGCATCTACTATGCATATAGCATTGTCACCTCCAAGTTTGTATGAAACCCCGAGTTGATAAAGTAAAGTTGCTAGCCCTACGAGTTGCAACATCCTTGCTAAAATACTAAGGCTCATCAAATATGACTAAGAAAAAACATGTTTCAAGATTTAAGTGCTTGGACAATGTCACTTCATGACTCCTATATTTCCTCAACCTGGGACCGAATGGTGAACTTGATGGCCTTAAGGGAAATTGACCAATGAAAATCTCAAAAAGAGGTGACTTTTGACTTTATCACATACAAGATAATATACTAAAAAAAATATCCATAACAATTTCATCAAGCAATGAATCATTACATTACAAAATACAATCTATAAACCTTTTGGGAACTCTTTGCTAAACCATCCTCAAAACCAACATATTTAATATTAATATTTAACAATATTATGGAAAATAACACATTTTCATAAATTAAATAACAGGTTATCAAGCCTAAGAAGTGTCACTAACAAAAAACTAAAAAACATGCAACTAATGGGAGTGACCACTCAAGGCCACCATAAAATAATTAATCTATTAAGACCAAGATTAATGGGGACAAATATCTACAGAGGACAAAGGCAAACCTATTTTAACTTTATTGTTTTATTAGCTGCAAGTTGAACATCTCAAGATATAATGAAGAGCTCAATTAAATTTATTGCATTAAGAAAACACAAACACGTTCTATAACTTAGCAAGGAAGAAACGTATAATACCCATCTCAACGACACAACACATGGCATTAAGTTACTTTTTTATATATAATTTAAACTTATATCATAAAATCACAAATTTAGCATGAATGGAATGTTTAAAATCCATTTTTATAATAACAAAATACAATTTTTGTTATAAAAAAAAAATACCAAAAACTAAATATATTTTTTTAGAACATAAAAAAACACTAAAACTAGATATATACTAAAAAAAAAACTAAAACACAAGCAAATATTTTTTTTTTAATTTTTTAAACACTTCCCTCCATTATAAGAAGCAAAAATAATAATAGAAATAAGGATGGACCAAAAACCTTCCTTTCCCTGGTAAGTGTTTCCCACCATTCATTCCACTCACTCGAGTTATTTCATAAAACAAAGGTAAGTGTTATTTCACACTCTTTTGGCAAAGCCTACTGAGCTTCACATGTGATATATCTATTCCTTGATGGAGTCCTTGATATATTGATCAAGGTTTGATTCCTTGGAGATTAATTAGAGCAAAGAAAACATGAGCACTCTTAATTTCAAGTTCAATGCCTCTGATGCTGGACATGAGGAAAGCGAGGGGTTGCTATCGTGGTCATAACTCCAAGTTCATTGTCTCTGATGGTGGATGAGGTAAGGGAGGGGGTTGCGGTTGTGGTCGTGGACATGGAGTTTTCTCTTTTGCATTATATTTAGGGAGTTGAAAGAAATTTGAATGGAATCACTGTCATCACTAGGTATAATGGATTTAGTGTGATAATGGATAAAATAAAGTAATTATTTATGAGCATTTGTTCTTGAACGAACATTAGGATCCATTTTATCATAGAGAAAAGTACATGCATTAAAAACAACTCAATTTTCATGTGACATTCATATTCTATGCGACTTACTTTTCATTAAAAACAATTTACTTTTTCATGTGATATTCTTTTTTGTTAAAAATTTTCTTATTTCTAATCCAAATTACAATTGTAATTTGAAATAAAGCTTCCAGTAACTCTTAATTTACCAATTGTGCAGGGACATTATAAAAAACATTCACAATATAATATGAAGAACAAATGGGTACCTACTTCATATGCAATGAAAAATGCTTCTACTACTTGATGTGAATTACAAGTGTAATCTTAGTTGGATCTCCAATATATCTTAAATCATATTTTCATTTTTTTAGTACTATTAAATGTTATTATGTCCTACCTCATTTTATGGTTAGCATTCTAACAAAAATATGCTTTGTGTTATAGAATTAGTACTAACATGTAATATCGATTTTTTTTCAAGAAAGCTACAGGTAATGACCACTAAGATGATGATACAGGCTATGTTTATATTACATCATATATCAAAGGAGATGATGATGAGGATGGTGATGGCGTTGGTGATGATTATGTGGATGAGATTACCAGGATGGTTAAGATGATGATCATGTAAATGATATTGACTATGATTTTCGTGGTGCTAGCTAGCCATGTGTTATTTTTTATATTTAGTTGGGATGTCTTAATATGGTAATAATACAGTTGGAACTTAGTTTATTCGAATAATGATGATGATACCATCAGTACTATCTTATTACCTTGTGATTATGTTGAAAACCGTTTACATTTTTTTCATGCAGAATTATTGTGTATGATGGGATTGCTATTTTTTTATGGATTTTGTGGATTTACCTTAGAATAATGATATCTATGAAACATTTTGATTTGGTAATGATAAATTGACTTTAGTTGATTTGATTAAATATGATGCTGATATTATCATTTTTATCTTGTCATTTTATGTATATTGAAAATTATCAAAATTATTTTGATGGAGAATTATTATGATGATGATATTACTATATTTTGATAGATGTTGTGAATTTACCTTAGAATAATGGTGTTCACGAAAGATTTTGATCTGATAATTACACATTTGACTCTTAGTTGATTTGATTAAAGATGATGAGGATATTATTAGTATTATCTTGTTACTTTATATATGTGTTGAAAATTGTCAGTGCTTTTTTATGGAGAATCATTATGTATGATGATATTACTATTTTTGGATGTAATGTTGTGAATTTACCTTGGAATAATGATATTTGTGATAAATGTTGATTTAGTAGTCATATCTGTATATTGAAAATTGTCAATGAATTTTTTATGGAGAATTGTTATATATGAGGATATTGCTATATTTTTTATGAATGTTGTCAATTACCCTTAAATTTGTTTACATATTAAGTTACCAATTTGAATTGTGATATCTTCTTAAATGTGTTATACATGAAAATACCTCCTCATAAGCTTGGAGGAGAATACTATGTTTTTGGTTGAAATACCCCTTTCTGCTAGACTATATAAGACTATAATAAAAGTTATGTACCATGAGGACCACATTATCCTAGTCTATAACAAGGTGTCCCCTTCATCTAACTTTTGCTACCAAAATTCTCACTTAGTCACAAGGAAAAAATCTTGATTTAACTGGAATTTGACACTCTTATTCACTTTTGGAAACTCATATGATGGAATGTGATCTCTTTATCCTCATATTTAGTTAAATTTTCCTAAAAAATAAAAGCATACAAAAGCGAGAAAGAGCCATAAAGCATGGGGAAGCTTTTTCCTAAGCACAAAAGCATCTAAAAAGTGCAAAAAAAAAAAGTATATGACAAAACATTATTCACACAAAATCTTTTGCCCAAATTGAAATAATGAGGAATTTGGTAAATCTTCATAGCCTTCACTTTCCTATATATTGCAGGCTTTTCTATTAAGAAAAGGACGGGAAATCTTGTATTGTCACGTTGTTGAGATCTATCTTGAGGGGGAGAGTTTTGGAGCTAGGAGTTGGGGGAGGTGTTGCTGCAACTGCATCTAATGGTTTTAACTTTCCTCCAACTCCTTTATTAATATAGATTTGTTGTTCTTCCTTCTATATGTTGTTATTCACTCTTTACTTATTCTATTTAACTGATGAATGTATTGGATTTTGGTTTATATTTATTTATTAAGTAATATTTATATGTTTCTAATAGTTTCGAGTATCAAGATATTATGGTGTGAAGGTTGCTTTGTTCTCTCTCTTATGTGTAGAACCAAGCTTTGGAGCTAGCTAGGAGCGCTTCCCAGTTACACTAAAAACTCCAACAAGACCCGCATGCAAGCACTCACAGGAATTCCTTCTCTTCTTCTTAATCTCTACTCTACATCTTGATATATTAAGAATCTTGAGCCTTAGATCAACCTTTCTCTTACTCGGTATGTCCTAGGTTTCCAGGGTAAATTGAGAGGGTTTTGTGTTCATCTAACCGTGCATTAAATCCTACAGCAAAATGATATTTAGAAATTGTAATATATTTCACTATGTAATTGAAATTAGTAAAATGAACCCATAAAGGGAGTCATAAATGGAAATAAAAGTAAAACTCTAAACAAGAAGCCAACAGTGGATGTAAGCATCGATGCAAAATTGGGAGTAGAATTGTATGTTAAACTAGCCATCAAAACAAGATGAAAACAATGACACAAAAATGGTTTTAAAGTAGAATTAAAATAAGGTGCAACACTAGACACAAAGAAGGGAACAAAATAGGGAATACAAAAGGATACCAAATTGGGTGCAAACAAGGATGCAAAAATGGACAACAAAATGAGGATGCAAAGAATGGTGTAAAATTAGGATGCAAAAAGTAGGTAAGAAAAGACACAAAACAAGATGCAAAATGAGACTAAAAAAGGGTGAAACCAAGGATGCCAAAAATGATGCATAACTAGATGAAAATTCAAACTAAAATATAGGTGCCAAATGAGATGCAAATGTGGACACAAAATGTGGCAGAAAAAAGGATGCAAATGTGGACAAAAAATGTAGCAGAAAAGAGGATGCAAATTTGGATGCCAAAAAGGATGAAAAATTAGACACCAAAAAGGATGAAAAATTGGACATAACAAATGGTGCGAAATTGGACACAAAGTAGAATGGTGTAAAAATGGGCATAAAAATGGTTCAAATTGAGATGCAAGATTGGATGCAAAATGAGATGCAACAAATGATTCAAAACTTGGTGCAAAAACAAATGCAAAAGTAGGCAAAAAAATGGTCCAAAATTGAACATAACATTAGACACAAAATGGGATGCAAAGGTGGACACAACACATGGTTCAACATAGGAAGCAAATTTAGATGCTCAAAAGGATGCAAAATTGGATGCAAGAAATGGTGTTAAAAATGTTGCTAAATTGGTTGCAACAAATGATGCAAAATATGGTGCAAAATAGGATGCAAAAAATGAACACAAATAAAACTCAAAAGTGGATGCAAAAAATGGTGCAAAAATAGTTGAACAATTTGGCACTAAATCATATTCAATATATGGTCCAAAATTGGATGCACAAAACAGTGCAAAAAAAGGTAGAAACACTGGCGCAAAAATAGATGTAAACATAAGTACAAAAATAGAAGCAAAAAATGGCATAAGACTAGATGTAAAAAAATGGCACAAACTAGATGCAAAAAAAGGCACTAAATCAAATGCAAAAGATGGTATAAAACTCGATGCATATTACGATACAAAACTAGAAGCAAAAAATGGCACAAAATAGGAAGTAAAAAATGATGCAAAAAATAGATGCAAAAAATGGCACAAAACTAGAAGAAAAACCTGTTGTAAAACCAAATGCAAATCTTGGTGCAAAATATAATGCAAAAAATTATGTAAAATTTGGTGTAAAAAAAAGATGCAAAATTTGGCGCAAAAAATGACGCTTTAAAAATTGTACAATAGAGCTAGATTTAGCACCAGGCTTCTCATCCCAATTGAGAAAAAAATGCACTAAAATCTCATGATATGCTTGTTCTGTTGTAGTGACACCTTTGGAACAACAAAGATAAAACTACAAGAGAGGGGAGAAACTAGAAGTGGAAAAGGCCCATAAAAGATTGTGAATCTAACCCTAACATGAGACTGAACTTAGGATGTGAACATTAGAGCGATTACGTGAGATGACCACCCCGCATATATCCTCAATGACCCAAAAGAAGTCTATTGCCTCAATTTCCTTCCTTCTAACCAATTTTTGGTTCTTCTCACTTTTCCAAGAAAAGGAAGCCTACTTTTGGGAGTGTTTTTAGCCCAAGAAATAAAATTATCTAAGAAAAGTATGAAGTTCTAGATGACAAAGAAGCCTTCTGTCTTGAACCAACAATGAAAATTTATGTGAACAATCCCAATTAACTAGAGGCTTAGGGGATTTGTTATTGAATTTCTCCATAAAGTTTCGATTTTCCTATCAGAACTCTTGTCATTGCTATGAATTTATACTAGACAAGAATAATATCTTTGAAATGACGAGCCCAAGTTGAGTCACCCACTACCTTGAACCACAAATATATTAGGTAGATCAAAGGATAATACTCTTTGTGTGCATGGGGAAGTATGAGATTCTCAATCCAAGTGTATACAAGCATCAACCTCTATTTCCCATGTCCATCACATCCCATTAATGTATCATGATTAATCATAAAGTCAACCAGGTGGGGAAGTAACATATAAATATCAAATATAATGATAATATTATATTATTCGATCATATTTTTGAAAAAGGATTTGAAGGAAATTGAAGAAAAAAATTGCTTATTTTAAAAATGTCATTTATATAACGATATCATATGCGTTTCTAATAATATCCACAATTATAATTTGCTTAATGAAATTTTAAATCAGAATAATTAAATTAAGGTGGGAGATTTATTATGAATTTAATCACATATTGAAATAATTATCTAAATAATTGATTTTAAAATTTTATTTTCTTAATGTATTTAATTAATCACACTCTTGGATTTTAAAGATGAAATAGTTTTGTTTTGAACAGGAAAATCGCTCGCTATGCAACCCTAGCAGACTCGTGTCATTGACGTGCGCAAAACCTATGGCCATAACCTACATTCCTGACATCTCCAGTAGCATTGCCAGAATGTGGGCCATTAGACAGGTCAAGATGTGTTGGGTCCCTATAATACTAGTGATTACCCCATTACTATTGTAGTTATACCCCTTATTAATATTGTTGTGCCCCTATTGCCCCCATATTGTTATTATTGTGCCCCATAGAATCCCTCTATTGTTATTTTTGTGGCTTTATATTATTATTGTTAGGTCGGTTAGATTATATTGTGACTCCTTAGACTCCTATATATAGAAAGGAGGTTTTGTCATTTAATCATCCAAAGAATTTTATTTATGTAATGTAAAGGAGGTTTCCCCCTCGAAGAGGCTGAATTCTAAGGCATTGATCTATCTTTTCTATCTTTTCTTGAGCTGGTTTCATAACATTTGGTATCAGAGCTTTGCATTCTAGGGTTTCGCTGCTCCAAACAGGTCATCGTGGAATTTGTGCTATAACGTTTTTTCTGTGAGGTTTCAGAAGTCGCAACAAAAACCCATTTGATAAGAAATCGCTCTGAATCTTGGGTCCAAATTTCAGAGCTTTTTGTGCTATATTTGCGGAGATATGATCTGAGGAAGTTGGTATTTTTGCAGAATCCTGAATTACATTCCAAACAGGTGACCTAGGGAAAATCGTCATAACTTTCTCTCTGGGGATGAGATTGAAATTTCGTAAGAAGGTACAGAAAGAGGACGGAATTTATTTTCTTGTATGCATTTTTCAGATCCAAAAGTAGAAACAGTGACACGTGGCACGTCGTACAAGTTCGCTCTACGGAACTAGTCTATAATCAAGTCACTGTGGGAGATTTCGCATAACTCTTCCTTAGAGAATCCAATTTGGGTCAGACTTGTGGAATTGGAAAGAGGACACAGAGGGCTACTACAGGTCACAAATTCAGAAATAGATGATCAGAAAGTACAGAGATACATCAGAGGCAATATCGAGCTCCTACAAAGTGAAAAAAGGTGTGTAGATTTTCTTAAATTTTTGCTTAAGCTTGGTTTGAAAA
>APFE030559954.1:0-48889 GCA_000404065.3 Pinus taeda
AAAAATTATAATTTTTTATTTTTTAACTTTTAATTTTTTAACATGCCCGTCAATATGACGTTTTTGAAAATGAATGGCAAGTTGAGCATGACGTGGAGGTTTTAGATTAAAACGTATTTTACGGGTAAAAATGCGAAATACAGACATACGGGCGTCAAATTTAACCTCTGTTTCCGGACAACTTAGATTCAAGCTTTCATAAACATGCTGTAACAAATTAAAATAATAATAATCTAATTTTAGAATCATAATTAAACCACCACATTAATGTATATATAAGATCTAAAAACAAAACTCGTACCCTCAACCATTAAATCTACTGAAATTCTGTAATTAATAAAAAAAATTCATTGATCATCGTCTTGTCGGGATCAAATGTGGTTTTAACGCGCGACTAGAAGTATCTAGAAAGAATTATGCTTTAGATTCGTCTGATAAGAATACCGAACCACGCGATACGTGTGCATTACATGTATCTCAAAAGAATTATGCTTCAGATTCCTTTGGCATTCCAGTACTAAATTGGGGAACCCTTCGATGCCTAAATCGAAAAAGGTGGACATTAATGAAAATGAGCGTGTTCTCTAGAATTATGGGAATCATAATTTTAGGGGGAATACCATTTCTTTTATAATATATTTTTTAGTATAAATTAATTTTAATTACTGATTTATTAGATGTTGTGAGATTAAATTTTTTAATTTATAATTGTTTGGAAAAATAACATAAATTTTGAGTAGTTTATAACCTAATATGTTTTTTCGTAGTATTATATATAATTTTTTTATTAGTTTAATAATTTTGAAGTATAAATAGATTATAATATCTTTTTTTGGAAAATATATTTCTAGGAATTTAAATTTTTTTGGTAGTTAATACATTACCATACATGATATGTATTTCATTAGTTAAATTATAATTTTTTTATTAGTTAAATTAATTTTGGAATGTATAAATGGATATAATATCTTGAAGCCTATATACATATACACACATAATATGTATTTTTTCATTAGTTAGATTATATGTTTTTTTTATTAGTTAAATTATATTTTTGAATGTATAAATGGATATAATATCTTGAAAGTCTTTTTAGATACTTGAATTATGTAGACTATACAATATAGATTTGTCATTTCAACCGGCTTTTGCTAGATTTTAGACTAAATTGACCTTTAAATATACTTGAAAAATCACCAAAATGTAAAATAGTAAGATTACTTGAAATATTTTACAATGTTTTAATCATAATTTTTTTTATATATTTTTAATTTCTTTTATAACATATATATAAAGGATATTGAAATATTTTATGACACTAAAATATTTAATTAATGAAGCATATTGTTCATATTAAAATATTTGTCTATTATTAATATAGTTTTAAGTATATGTCAATATTACTTAACCTTAGTGAAATATTTTATTTATAACACACATTGAATATTGTTGTTATTATTAATATTTTTTAAATGCCTCATACCAATTTTATATTAAGAATTTAATGAATTACACATCTTCATTCTTCATTTTATTATGAAGTAAATGACTTATTTTACTTTTTATTACTTTTTCTTCCAAACACACATAATAGTTAGTTATATATATATAACCATGAAGATAAAAGACAAGAGATTTATTCTCTCTTAGTAAATAAATATAGGGATGCAACCACAACTTAAAAGGTTTACAAGGTGATTGAAGCAGGAATATTGCTCTAAATGAATTTCAAATTGAATCTATATAAATGAAATCAATTTAAACTACATTTTATCTGAGGGAAAACAATATTTTTTTGAGAATGAAGATGCAATCAAGTAAAAAACGAACTTATTATAAAATAAACACTTAGTAAGATAATTATAAAAAACTTATCCAAATTTAGTTGAAAAGGAAAAGATTTAAAAATTGTGATAATAAATTGTATAGAAAGTCTAGCAATAACTTAAAATAAGAATCTTTGTTGCTTACTTTAAAAAGCAAAATCATCATCTTCAACAATATTTATATACATAATTGAGAAAGCCCCATCAAATATTCCTTTTTTCAAATGTAAATGAATTGCTTAACTATTCTCTAATCAAGTGTTCCCTTTTTCAAATTGCACCTGAATTGCTTAACCATTCTCTCCTTTCATTACCACTTCACAAAAGAAACTTAAAGTCCCAATGTGTGATCATGAATAAGAATCGTAGCTTGGCTAAATTTGAATGATCTAGTTTTAAAAAGAAATTAATAAAAAAATTAATGTTATATAATAAGAAATGGTTTATTTTAATATTTGAATACAAAAAGTTGGTATAAGTTTACAAGCACTATATAACTTATAGGATTAAAACATATATCATATACTTATATATTAATAAAAAAATAAGATAACTACAACATTAATATAAATATTATAAATAATAGATAACTAAAAAAATTGAACTCTTTGAAAAACACATAGTATATACTATAGACCAAGTAATGAACATAAAAGATCTATGAACCATTATTTGGTCTAATGAACATATAAGATCTATGAACCATTATTTCTTTGTTTTTCTCTTACATATGTAATATCATTATCATTTGCAGAGGTTAAATCCAATTCAATTGGGTTGGTGGTATTACAATTGGGTTGGTGGTATTACAAGTAGTTATACGAATTTAGTATTTGGAAAAAAAAAATTATGTTATTTATTATTTTAATATAATTATTTTCCGTAAATGAATTGCTAGAAACAATATTTTTATATTAAATTTGTAATAATATATTTATATTGAATTATATTTGATTTTATGTCGAATTTATAATTTATGTAAATAAAATTGTGAATCAATCAAATTTCTATTAAAGTATTGATTTATAACTATTTTATGAATATAAAAATTATATTTATGTTAAAGTATTGATTATAACAATTTATTATATATAATTTGATTTTATTATTAAATATTTATAATGAAGTTGCTAATAGTTACAGCATTAAGATTATCCACGTTTAAACCATTTAATTTGGTTAAATGAATTAAATTTATATAAAATTAATCTATAATTTATTAAATAATTTAAAAAAATATACCAAAATCACATTAAATGAAAAACAAAATATTTATTTAAATTATTTATATTTTTATATTCTCTTATCTAAATAACATTGTCATAAGTTTCATAGTTTTTGGTAAAGTTAAGAGTACTCAAAATCATATGATGATGATGATGATGATGATGATGATGATGATGATGATGATGATGATGATGATGATGATGATGATGATGATGATGATGATGATGATGATGATGATGATGATGATGATGATGAATGAATGAATGAATGTAAGACCAATGTTGCCTATCGTACCTCAAGAAAAGAAAAATAATCTAATTTTGATTCTTCAAAATCTTGTTTCAATGATCAAAGAGAAGGGAAGGAAGTGCCCCGAGATCACTATAGTTAGGTTGGCTTAATAAGTCAAGAAGATTGGAAGTGTGGCAAATGTTAGGGAATTGAGAGAGGATGTGAATAAAAGTCGGGTAGTCTAAAAGGAAGTGTTTTTCACCTTCCACCTTCTTAGTATTGCAAATATGATAGATTCTATCTTCCCAAGGAGTCTTGGGAGTAGACCACTGCCCGATTTCACTTCGAAGCTCATGAGAATTAGTTCTTACCCTATCGATATTCATTTTTTTCTTAGTGTTGGTTAACACAGAGAGATAATTTTGGTTATCAAGGGTGGGGTTGATCACCTCCTTATAGTATCTTAGCTTCCTTTTACCCTCCAACTCGCTATCATCCCATAACTTGTCCTTAAAATTGAAGGTAATAGCATCTTTGACACTATCCTTGCTTCCCATGATGATCTCCTCCTTAATCCCCTAATGGTTGAGCCATGAGTGGCCATTTTTATGCCATCCACGCTTGAGGCGAAGGTGGGGATTTTGACTAGAGTTAGAAGCAATTTTCGGGATCCTCTCAGGGTCCATGTTCTAAAGCTTCTTCTTATACATCATATATATAAACATAGTCGTACTTTCAATGGGGGATAGGCCAGCTTCGATCAAGAGGATATGATAGAGAGTATTTCCCTTGATCTTTAGGTTGTAGGTTATGAATTGCTTTCGAATCATCTCAATCTTTCTCCATGACTCTCTGGATAGACTGCAACCCCAAACTTCACATTCGTATAAGACAATAGGGGTGACAAGATTCTCAAAGAGGAACCTCTTTTTACTCCAAATGCAAAGATCAACCAACTTACAATTGTTTTCAAGCTCATAATAAGCTTTCCAACCTCCAATAATCATTTTCTCGATTCTATATTTCCAGTTGATTTAATGAGGAAAGTCAATATCCAAATATTTATAAGAAGAAAACTACTCTAAGCAATGGTTATCATAAACAAAACTACCATGGGTGATCTTTTTGAATTTAATGATCATGACTTAAGTCTTGTCGGTATTAACTGTCATATCCATCTTGGAGCAGTAGACATGAAGAGTCTTAACCTGCTTGTCTAGGTCATCGTGGCTTTTTGCAAGAAGAATGATATCGTCGGCATAAAGGAGAAGAGTAACAATTATACCAACAAGCTCGGTGCCCTTGCAACCTGTAGAATCTAGATACTCTTCTAGCTTATCAATGTATATGCCAAAAAGGGTAGGGATAGGGGACACCCTTGCTTAACTCTGATATTGCATTGAATGTCTTTAGACCACCCTTCGTTGGTCTTAAGCTTGGCAATGACAGTCTTGTAGAGGCAGATCACAACAATCCTCAGTTCAGGAGGAACCGTGATATCTTCAAGTCTCTCCCAAAGCTTATCTCGAGGAACAATGTCAAAAGATTTTCTAAAGTCCACAAAACAGCAGAAGGGATCGACTTTACTATTGCGACATTTCTCTGAAATGACCTTGGGAGTGACAAGATGGTCGATAGTCGAGTGATTTCTCCTAAAACCAACTTTCCCTTTAGCTCTTTTACCGTGGTTTTCAAGCCCAAGGCTAAGTTTCTTTTCCAGAATGAGCCCATATAACTTAGCTAGGATGTGGCTAATCATAATGGTCCTGTAGTTAGAGGGAATAATTTTGTCCCCATTTTTAAAGATAGACACAATAAAGTTTTGCATCCAAAGATGAGAGAAGCCATATTATACAACCATATTAAAAAGCTTGTGGAAATGAGGAATGAAGATGGATCTTCCCATTTTAAATCTGAAATAAAATACTATCAACCATATATATATACAAAATATGCTTAATAGCATTTTCATTCTAATTTAATTTTGTGATTAAATTTTCCAATATTTATAATTTCCTAGTTTTAATTATATTATTATTTTTATGTTAATCTTTTTTTAAATAAACATCTAAATAATATATCAATTAAAAATTATTATTATTAAAAATAATTAAACACGGTCAATTTGTTTACCAATAATTTATTAAATCGAAGAAATTATTATTTATTTTATTTTAGATATAATATTTAAAAAAATAAATTAATTTAAAATAATTTTATAAAAATATTATTTTAAATAAATTAAAAAAAATAAATTATTAAATAAAATATTTATTTTCCCAAAATCATCGTTTAAAATTTCAGAAAACAGGTTCCATTCTATTTCTTTCTCATTACACTTGACAATGAGAATTAATGACATGTTAACTTTGGCATAAAGAATATTGGAAAGCTAAAATATATGTAGAACATAAGATAATAAACACAGTGTATTTAAATTATAATTTTTTTAATAGATGTAATTAAAAAGATAGTATAGAGTGTATTTAATTTGTATTTTTTTAATAGATGTAATTAAAAAGATAATAAAGTTTATTTAATTTATAGGTTTTTCTTAATAGATGCAATTAGAAAGATAATATACAGTAGTCAATTGAAAGTAAATTATTATACTTCTTGTTGTAAGGCATGGTATTATTTATTTATTTTTGTTTTGATTTATTATTAGTTTGATTTTGACTAAAAATTTCGGATGCTTATCTATAGTTTAACATTAGGAATTCAATTTTTGTTATTTTATTATTATTATTTAAATGTATTTATCCGTAAAGTGATTGGTTGTTGTCTTATTATGGGCTTTTAGTAACTTCCATTTAGTTACCAATTTTTTGTTTTACACTTCTTTCCTTTTTATTTAACTTTTTGATTTTGATTTTTTTGATTTTCCATTCTTTCCATTTTTATGAATTATAGGTTTTTCTCAATATTCAATTTAAGATAACTTATTATTATATTAAAAACATATTTTAATAATTTATATATAAATTAAAGTGTATTATATTAAAAACAATATTGGTAATCATTTTTCTTAGATTTTTGGGAATGAAATTCAATATATAATATTTATTATTTGTTTTATTTATGAATAAGTTTTTTGATTATTGTTTTTAGTTTAATTAAATTATATTAGTAGTTGCATTCCAGCTATTATGTAGTCTTGTTATAAATACAATAAGTTGATGACTTTGTTTGATTAAAATATTAATTGAAAATTTATATCAATTATTTATCCTAATTCACGTGAAGAGTTTACTTTTATGTTTTTTTTTTTTTTTAATAATGATTTATTTTAATAAACAATTAAATTTTTATGTTTGATTTTTTATTTTTATAATGATTTTTTAGTAATAATTTATAATACAGCAGAATCAAATAAAAAAATAAAATGTGCTAATGGATAGAGAAGAATCAAATTAAAAAAAATGTCAGTTTTATAATTATTGTCAAGTTTTTTTAAAATATTTTTTATAAATAAAAATTTTTAAAAACTAAGGATTATATTTAAAAATCGTCTGAATTTAAAGTGAAACTTTTATTTTTGTTTGTTAGGATAGTTTAAGGTAACTTTATATATATAATAAATAAAATTTTAAAAAAAAAAAAAAAAAATGTTTAACTAATCTAAATTAAATGAAAATTAAATGGATATTAAATTAATTTGGTCTAGAGGTTCTCTCTAGTTTAGTAAGGTAGAGATATTGTAATGTAAACATAAATCAACATAAAATAAAAATAAAAATAATCATTATCTAAAAATGACCCATAGTGTTCATGTGGAATATAGCCTATTTAAAGGAGGAAATTAAGCCAACTTACATCCATCTTAACTCCAGATCTACCAAGAGTCGAGAGGATTGTAACACCTCCCAGATCATGTAGATATTTGTCATTTACTTTACTTTGCAAAGATTTGTAATTTCCAGGGCAGGTGAAAGTCAAGAAAATAAGCTCTAGAAGTAAAAGTTTATTGTTTACTTTCTTTTGAAAAAATGTGCTATGCTAACCGAGATGTAGATATTTGTCATTTACTTTATTTTGCAAAGACTTGTAATTTCTAGGGTAGGTGAAAGTCAAAAAAATGAGCTCTAGAAGTAAAAGTTTATTATTTACTTTCTTTAGAAAAAATGTGTTATGCTAAATCATGGAATTACCGAAGAAGACCTTAAAAAAGAAAATATTAGTAGTAGCATTAGAAGTAGGAGTAGTAGTAATAATAGTAGTAGTAGTAGTAGCAGCAACAACATTAGAAGTTGGAGTAGTAGTAATAATAATTATAATAATAAGCTTTCTCATAATAAGAGGGTTGTTAATTTGTCAAAATTTTCCTTTCCCCCTTCCGTCTTTAGCCTTCTGGAGAAGGATCTAAATTTTTCCCTCACCCCCAAGAAGATCCCGGTAGAAGATATTATGTGTGATTTAGAGTTTGGGATCACAAGCTTGCCTGATAATATTAAGGACACGGTTAGGAAAGACTGCGTTGTTGTCCTTAGGAAGGCAAAGCCCCCAGGAGCAACATTAGCAAGGCTAAATTTGAGGCCCTTAAATCCTTGAACCAAAACAAGGATATTGTGGTCCTCAAAGCCGATAAAGGAGGGGCTGTTGTCATCCTTAATAAGGAGGATTATCGTCAGAAACTGTTGGACCATCTTTGTAACAATGGCAACTATAAAAATATTAACAAAAATCCCATGAAGAAGGTCTCCTGAATTGTTGCTCTGGCTATTAAATCTAGCAATATTGTGGGTTCCTTTTGTCACAAGCTTATTGGGAGTAGCCCCATCACTCCTCAAATCTATGGTCTTCCAAAGATTCAAAAAGAAGGGGCACCCCTAAGGCCGATTATCAATACCATAGGTGGTCCAACCTACCTCCTTGCTAAGTACCTTGCCTTGAAGCTTAGACCCCTTGTTGGGCTTACAGAGTCATTCGTCAAAAACTCTTCGTCTTTTGTCAAAGAGCTTAAAGACATAAAATTCGACCCTGAGGACATTCTTGTGAGTTTCGATGTGGTTTTTGTTTATGCTTGCATTCCTATAAGGGAGGCCATTGAGGTCATCAATCACCTTACTAATCTTGATACCACTCATTTAGTTGAAATTTGTCTCACTTCCACTTTTTTCAACTTTGAAGGGGAATTCTATCAACATACTTGTGGGGTTGCCATGGGCTCACCCCTTTCCTGGTCGTTGCTAATCTCTTTATGGAATACTTTGAATCCAAAGCTTTGGCCTTGGCTTGTATTTTGCCAAAGCTCTGGAAGAGATTTGTTGACGACACTGGTGTCATCTAGTCTCATGGCCAAGAAGAATTGAATTTTTTTTCCAGCATCTCAACAATCAATCCCCATCCATAAAGTTCACTATGGAACAAGAATTTGATGGGTGTTTACCTTTCTTGATGTTCTCATTTCTAAGAATGATGACGGTTCTTTCTCCCACCAAGTGTTTAGGAAGAAAACTCACATTGAGTAGTATCTTCATGCCAGCTCCCATCATTTCCCTGCTCTAAAGTTGGGTGTCCACAACACTTGGAACTCGTGCATTGAGAATCTCTGATGAAAAGAACCTCAAAAGGGAGAAAGCCCATCTCCTTAATGTCTTTGTTAATAATGGTTATAGTAGGCACTAGGGTATGAAAGCTTTCCTAAAATCCAGCAAAGGTCCCAAGGCTAAGGGAGACCCTAAGGATCAAGTCTCAGGTGTTCATCTCCCTTTCATCCAAGGGACCATAGATAAAATTGCGAGAATCCTCAGAAAGCATAATGTTCCCTCTACCTTTAGACCCCTTAGCACCATCCATAGGTCCCTTGGGTTTGTAAAAGACCCCATTGACCCTAAGGACATGAAAGGTGTCTATGTTATTCGTTGCTCTTGTGGGACCCCCTATGTTGGTGAGACAGGTCATTCTATTAATCAAAGAATTCATGAACACTCAGTTGACATTAAACATGGGAGGACCAGGTCTTCCGCCTTGACAGAACACGTAGAAAATACTAAGCATCACATATGGATTGAGGAGGCCCAGGTCATTGCCAAGATTGCTCCTTTTCATCATCGGAAATTTAGGGAGGCCATTGAAATTGAAAAAATGCCAAGGAATCTCAATAGAGATGACGGCTGGAAAATTAGCAGTTGTTAGATCCATGCCCTTTCCTCCTAGCTGACTGTTTCCCCCTCTTGCCCCTACCCCTTGGTTATTCTTTGCTTTGGGGTCTTCTTTGTTTTTCCCCTCATCTTCCTAATCATCTCTTATCCTTTTTTCCTTCTCGTCTCTAGGGATTTTATTCATTTTCAAGGTTTTATTTCACTCCCTCTAGGTTAAATTTGCAGAACTAAATGTTTTACTAGGTTATAAAATCCTTTTAATTAACATAATTCACTATTGTTGTCCGTTCCTAAACATTGTTGAATTGATTCCAAAGGTGTGAATTTTTCTTACCAACCCTTTAGATATTTCTTGATAAAATTAATATTAAATCAACTAACCTAGTATATTCTTTCTAAATAGGTTGTATTCCTTATAGTTAGTTTTTTTTCAAAGAAAAAATCAAACGTTTTATAACAAAATAAAAAGTTGCATAGTATATGTCGAAGCATTCAGTTTGTTGTATGATTTGAAAACCATAGAGCTCTACAGGATGTGACTACCAATCCTGTCCAAAACCATGAGTAAAAAGATAGACCACTGATCTAAAAATGTGGACCTCCTCATATCGAGGAAAATAGCCCCCATCTCCAGCTCAAGCTATACAGTTTATAACATTTTTAACATAAAGTCTGAGCGTTTCCATGGAGAGGTAAAAACAATGCATCTACTTCCTAGGTCTCCTCAATCAAGGAAAACAACCCAAACAAGAAGTAGAACATAAGTCAAACAACAACTGAGTACAGTTAATATAATGAATAGCTACAAAAAATAAACATGATGATAACAGCTAAAAGCAAAATCAGGTTGTGCAAAGCCTGAAGAGTCCCAAGTGAAAACTGACTATGAATAAGGAGGCTAATCCGACACACGGATCTCTCCTTGGTCCTCTTATACTATTCTCCAACAACCCATATCTTGTTGCAGACCCTCTTTAGAAAGCCTATCTGCTATATCATTGCACTCCCTGTAGATGTGGCAGAGAGAAAAGACATTAAAGGAATGCTTTAGCTGTTGTGTCTCTTCTAATAAAGGTAATAAGATGCAGTTTTGACATCTTCTTTGCCCACTAAACCATTTAATAACATTCATAGAGTCCCCAAAGATTTGAACTGTGAAGATGTTCTTGTGAATAAGCCAGCATAAAAGCAATTTTAGAGCAGACAACTCCGCCAAATTATTTGTACCAGTTCCTAGACCCATAGAGGCTTTCAGGCAATGGTTTTGATTTATAAGAATTGCTAGTCCTACTCTTGTTTTGTTGTTCTGGGATGCCCCATCGAAGTAAACCCATGGTATGTCGTCCTTAATTTGTTCCTCACTAACTTGTCTAGGCATCCTCTCTGCATCAAGTTTGGGGATATTTGTGTAAATAGAAGTACATTGAATTGCAATAGCCTCACAAGGGGTGTCCTTATCCAAAAAAATGCTCCTATTTCTGGCTATCTAGATGCTGCATGCTATGACAGGAGGTAAATTCCGCAAGTTCCCCTCCGGGTATAGATGCCACCATTTATGTCAAACCTCTAAAAATATTTCCCCTTCCCATACTACATTCTTTTGGATGAGCTTTCCAACCTCTAGCCACACTCTTTTAACAACAGGATAGTCTATAAATAGATGCCTTATTGTTTCGGAATCGTTTTTGCATAGTGGGTACCTCCCTGGTCCTAACTTATATCTGGCTTGTAGGATGTCCCATGTTGGAAACTTTCGTTTGAGAGTGCACCAGAAGAAAAGCCTGGCTTTAGCAGGGCATTTAAGCTTCCACAAGTGCTTGGACCACCATTCCAGATTCCCCCATCCTTTCTTTGACATAAGGAATTTATAACCAAATTTTGGGGAATAGGACCCAGATTCTGCATGGGCCCACACCAGGTGATCCGGTATATCTCTTAATCTCACATTTGACTTGGAGAGTTCTAGGGTATAGGTCTTCCAATCATTCCACCATTGGGGCAAAATATCCAATTCCTCTCCTGATAGCCACACTTGGCCCCAAATAGTTAAGTGACCATGTTTCTCTATCTGATTGAGGAAATAAATTCCTTTAGAATAGAGATGCCTGATAAGGTCCGGGGATAAAGCACAATTTTCATTACAGCCTACCCAGGGATCTTTCCCTATTCGAAGATTCTCCCCGTCCCCAACTTGCCAAGACAGACCTTGCTCAATGATCTTGAAGGCATCTAAGGTAGCCTTCCAGACTACTGAGACATTCCCTTTTTTCTTTATATGGTTTCTTATCCAATCTTCTAATGGGGTAGGGTCAATGTATTTCCTTCTCACCACCTTCGTCTAGAGATTTCCCATTTTAATTATTCTCCACCCTGATTTTGCTGCCAATGAAGGACCAAAAGCTGTGAGATCTTTTATACCCCATCCTCCCCATTCTTTTGGCCTTGCCAACTTCTCCCAAGCTACCCAAGGAAGAACTGATTCCTCCTTTGATCCTGCCTAGAGGAATCTACTACAAATCCTTCTTATCTTCTCCATAATGCCTTTAGGAACCCATGTCAAGGCTGCCCAATAGACCGAAATTGCTAGGAGGATTGATTTGATTAGGGTCAACCTTCTGGCTCTTGAAAACCACTTGAAGCTCCAATGACTAATTCTGGCTTCTATTTTTGCAAATAGCCAGTTCCAGTCCTGTTTCCTATATGCGTTTGGTTTCAACCAAAACCCCAGATACTTGAATGGATCATCGAGTTTATGAACATCAAAGGGTAAGACTGTTGAAATTTGGGCCATCTCCTGCATGTTAAAGCCTTCCAGAATCAGTTTTGATTTTCTATGGTTCACTTACATTCCTGTGGCTTTCATGAAAAGATCTAGTATCCTCTTGAATTCCTTTATTTCATTTATGTTCCCATTGCTGAAAAGTAAAATGTCATCTACAAAGAGTAAATGAGAAATGAACATATTGACTGCCACTTCCAAACCTCTTATAGCTCCATCCCAGTAGAAAGAGCAAGGGTGACAGATGACATCCTTGTCTCAATCCTCTTTTCCCTTTGAAGAAAGAGGAAG
Organism: Pinus taeda; assembly: GCA_000404065.3. Taxonomy (NCBI): domain Eukaryota; kingdom Viridiplantae; phylum Streptophyta; class Pinopsida; order Pinales; family Pinaceae; genus Pinus; species Pinus taeda. The sequence goes on from APFE030559954.1 coordinate 12,459, forward strand.
CTACTCCATTTATCAGGACCGCGAAGCTAACACTTGTGATGCATCACATAATCCGGTTAATAAAGTCGATTTTGAAACCCAAATGTGTTAGCAACATCCTGATGTAGGTCCAACTAATTCTGTCATAAGCTTTTGATAGATCTATTTTCAGAACCACCCCTTTCCTTTTCATCTGTTTGACGCTATGGATTGTTTCCTAAGCAACCCCAATGGCCTCATGGATCTATCTACCATCCAAAAACCCAAACTGTTCATTTGAGATATACCTTGACAAGATGGGCTTCACTCGGATCGCTATCACTTTTGCAATGATTTTGTAAATGCAGTTACAAAGTGAGATTGGCCTAAAGTCTTCAAAGGAATCTGGATCTTCTTTTTTGGGTATAAGTTCTATGAAAGTTGAGTTGAAAGGAGGGTAGACAACACCTTTCCTCGTGTATTCTTCAACCACCTCCATCAATTCCGATCCAATTTGGTCGAAAATGTGTTGGAATAGTTCTATTGTCCACCCATCTGGGCCTGGGCTCTTATCCTTTGCCATTGATTTAATGATACTCTCGACCTCCTCCTTTGTGACTTCTCCCATCAATGCCTCCGCTTCTTCCTCCTCCACATAGGGAGGAAAGCATTGGGTCGTTCTAATAACCTCTACCATTATTACTTCCCCTGGATCTGTGAATAGCTTATGAAAGTGGCTTCTCCCCTGTGAGAGAGAGTTTCAAATGAATTTTCCTCTCTGCCTTCTTCATCCTTTAGCTTCCAGATGGTGTTCGAGTTCTTCCTTCCTTTGGCATAATTGTGGAAAAAAATTGTATTTTCATCTCCTACCTTCAGCCAAACAGCTCTACTTTTTAACCTCCATTCCTCCTCTCTTGCTAGCAGAATTTTACTTCGTTGACCTTCCAACCACAAGATTCTATCCTTTTTCTCCTAGGTTTCATAGCTATCAGAATCAGGACTTTCTAGTTCTTGGAGTTCTAGGCCAATTTGATTTAGATCTTCATTTTGTTTTTGCTTCCTAGCCTTCGCCCACTCCACTGTTTCTTTTTTCAGTCTCTTAAGACTTTCGATGAATAGGAAGCCCTTATCCTCAGTGGAGTTCATACCAGGAGTTCTCCAGGTTTCTCTAAAGAGCTTATTGAAAGAGTCCTCCTGCAGCCATGAGGAGTTGAATTTAAAAGGGGTTGTTGGCTTTTGTGGAGGCTTTGAAAGCTCAAGAAGTATAGGAAGATGATCCGAGATTCCTCCCTCTCCCACCCATTGACGAAAAGTAGGAATCCTTGAAGCTAACTCTTCACAAAGGAGGAACTGGTCCAATGTTTTTGCAATTATAGCTTCACCTGTTCGTCAATTCCTCCATGTGGGCCTTAATTTCAACAGGTTTACATCCATCAGATTATGGGTGTTGAGCAGATTAAGAAAAAATTCTGATAGCGAGTCTACTCTGGTTGTAGGTCACCAAGTTTCAGCAGTTCCAATAGAAATTGAGGTCTTCACCTACCACCAGGTTATGATTCCTCATCACTGATTTGGAGAGAGAGGAATTGCAGAAAGAAGCTCTCCCTTGGCATGGACCATAAATGTTGACTATCATTAGAGTAACTCCTAGTTTGGAGGAAAGGACTTCCATACCCAAAGCATGCTCCATCCGCCACAGGTACTTCAGTTTCAATCTTCCTTCCTTGATGCCCATGGCAAGACCTCCCAAGTGTCCTATGGAGTCCAATGCCTGAAAATTCCATCCTGGGAGAAGGCAAGTTAACATTGTTGATACTTCTCCACCCTTGCCTAAGGTTTCTTGCAGCATGAGGACATCAGGGTTATATCTACAGACGACTTCTTTGAGAGCTAGTTTTTTAGGTTTACTGGCTAAACCCCTACAGTTCCAGGAAAGAAAGATCATCTTATAACCTCCACACAGGGTTTCACAACTTTAAGAACCCCAAAGATAGACATTTGTTTCCCGTCAGCCACGTCCATCTTAGCTCTCACCTGAGTTTTTGACAGATCAGATTTCCTACCTCGTGTTTTATGCTTGGTACTCAAGGAAATATCCATACCTAAACCCCCTACTGACTCCAGGGGAGTCAGCTTTTGTCATGAGAATGGAGGTTATAATGTTTTGAGACTGAAAGCGGATCACTTCTCTGTCCACTCTTATCAACCAGAACCCCCTCATAGTTCAGATCTATTTTGGGGGTGGAAGTTATGTGCTATCAACTTGGGAAAATTCGGTAGATACATGACAATTACTAATATGAGCACTTGAAAATAAACTAGCATCTTTTAATGATATAGATGGAGATAAGGATGGAATACTTGAGACCAGTCGCATACCCTTTGTGTCTTCATAGAGGGTTGATGTCGTAGCTTCAATGGTGTCCTAAACAATCTTCTCGAGCTCTTGCGGTTGAACAGGTACAACCTCCCGAGCTGAATTCTCCTACTAGACTGGATCCTTTATCTTCTCCTCTTGACTTCTTTCGAGTTCCATGGGATCCGACACCTATTCATTCTCTACCCACAGGGGCCTTTCCTTCTCCGCCTCTAAAGGATCCATCTCGGCCTTCTTCTGCTTCCGCCTGCGGCAAAATCCCAGAGGGCAGTCTTTTGCCAGATGATCGTAAACATGACATCTGTGGCATCTAAATGGCATATGTTCATAGTCCAAAGGCTGATCATATATGAAATATTTATATTGAATTTTAATATTTTGCACAAGTCCTTATCTGGGATTCAAACTCACCAAAATCTGAGCCATCGCCTTGTCCCTTGTTTGAATGAATGACATGTCTGTTTCCAAATATGAGCTGAGGTGATTCCCAATGGATCTAAAGATTGATTCTAGCCACAAGAAAGGTGGCAATCCTTTCGCTCCCTCGACCATTCCTTCGCGGCGCTCTCCTTGTTGCACATCTGTATTCCTTATAGTTAGTTTGAGGTCATTATTTAACTAATTTCATAAGATATGTATTTTATTTCTTCTTATTTCATATAGGTTTTATTCATTTAAATAATTTTAATAATATTAAGTGTATCTATTGATCGATTATGGTTCTTGGTAATTAAATACATACATTTAATTTTTAAGGTAATAAATATAACAATCTACCTTTAATTAATTAACTACCTATTTGTCTATTGAGGTTTAGTAAAAAGGCCCATTAATAAGGATAATAATTATAAGAGATTAGCTTTCAAATTAAAGGTTATTTATTTTAATTCTTTGGTTTTATAAACCGTTGATATAGGTTTTATTCATTTAGATGATTTTAATAATATTTAATGAACCTATTAATAGGTTACGGTTCTAGACTATTTAATAAAAATATAACAAAAATTTAATTAACTAATTAATTTTTCCTTTCCCTATCCCTTGGTCTTGTTTCCCAGTCAATCGTAGTCGTTACTTAGTAGCCATTGGTCCAGTCTAGTTGCCCAGTCAAATTTAGTCATTTCCTAGTCAATATAGTTGTTGGATGACCTTCTCTCCCTATTTAACATGCAACCTTGATTTGGTTCTTCAACTCATCCTAATAATGAACCACATTTGTTGGTTCGAAATGCGTCAGCAATATGAATTATGATGTGAATTTCACTGAAGACTCTTCACATAAACCTATTATGGATCATAGAAGCCTTAATTCAACAAAATATTTAATTTTCTAAGTAGTTGAGACACTTACCTCCATAAGAGATTAAAACATCTCAGTTTTGGAAAAGCCAAGGGAGGCAATAGGAGAGTAGGAAGGCCCGAGGCAACAAAGAGGAGAGAGGAAATCTTAAGTAGGACGTTGCTTGTGGTGTTCTTTAGCTGGACAAGAGCCAACGAAGCCCTAAAGCTTAGAGAGTTCTTGGATGGACTAAGAGTCTTGAGGTCAAATAACTAATAATATCTGCTAAACAACTCTAGAAAATTAAATAGGCTCGGGGGAGAATTGCACATAATTTCCAATCTCACTAGTTGGGTGGAAGAGTCTTCTTTCCAAATTAATTCTTTGATAGGTTTAAACTATGCATATAAGTACACTGAACTTTCAGATTGGATATAATTATGTTTTGAAGCAACAATGTTTTATATGTTCCTTTTGTATTGAGGAATTAGAACAATGGGTCACAAATTAGATATAGATTATTCTGCAGAAAATATGTTTGCAATACTCTTTTAATATATTTCTTCTCTATTAAGAAATGAAATAATAGATTACAGATTCAATAGAATCTGTTCTGGAAAAATTTGTTTTGATGAAATTTTTCTGCGTTAAAAGAAAGGTAATCTTTCTATGTTAAAAGAAAGGTAATCTTTCTATGTTAAAAGAAAGGTAATATTTCTGTGTTTTAAAAGAAAGTATGACAAGGATTGGTAATGATGGTCAATATTGTTAATCTTTGAAACTAGAAAGAGGAAAAAGAACCTTCATTCTGTATCCATGAGTAGTTGTTTACCAATACAATTAAGTATGTGCATAGGTAAAGAACCCAAATAGGATTAGAGAAATCCCAGGGTTACAAAGGGAACAATGAAATGAAAGCGTTACAAAGGGGAACAATGAAAAGAAAACAGTAGGAAAACTGTACATGAAAACTAATTTATATTGAATACATAATTGAACGATAAGTAGTGTAACATGCAAATTAATTTATATTGAATACATAATTGAATGATAAGTAGTGTATAAGTGTTTTCTGTGATAATTCTCAACACAATTATAGTAAACTGGAAGCAAGCTATTTCCTGTTATGGAGCCAAAGTTCCATTTCAGGAGAAGTCCTTCTTCCTAATTACATATACCTAAATACCATAAGTGGTATGAACAAAGCGCGATGGGGGTCAGGCTTCGTCTACCTTTGTGGTTTGTGGTATCGGTAATAGCTACTATGACAAAATTAAAAGATAGAAGTAACATATTGGCATTAATAATCGACTTATCTTAGGTATCGGTAATAGCTGCTATGAAAAAACTAAAAGATAGAAGTAAAATATATGCATTAATAATCAACTTATCTTATGTAAGACATAAATTAATGAACCAATTATTCAAATAATCATGAAACCAAATTGCAACAAATGGATTATTACTAGTTCAAGGTTCCAAGTTAATACAAAACAAAACAATCATGAGTACATAACAATTAAGAGCATTGGGTAGTAAACCCAAAACCCATATAGCATTGTAAGCTTAACAACTAAGATTATCGGTTCTTGACCACAATCGGTGCATAACTAAACCATTGCATATGGAACAACAAGGCTTCAGAGATTAACAATCAAAAGAGTTTAACCATTTATAACATAAGTATCTTGACAAGTATTATATATATATAAACCCCAAAAAATATATCAAATCCATAGCCAATGGTTTACACCCACGAAGCCAAGAAGAAAAATTCTATGATTCTTGAGTTATGATAATATCTTAAAAACACCATAAGATACATATACATGGGTTGTACTATGAAAACCCTTCAGGGAGGAAAGTAAGATTCCTAACATTGAACTTGGAGCCATCATGCAGTCATATTTCCTTAATATAAATAAAACCCTTGAAGCAAGGGGTAAAAATAAACTAAGTTCGAGATTATGGGCTCACAACCTTCAAACTAAAACAGAAACCTTGAACATTCAAGACAAGAAAATTCATAAACCTGGGAGACATAAAAGAAAACCGAGTGTAAGAGTTGATTCACCATGCAGACCAAATTTAAATAACCCCGAAGCAACGATGAAGTTAATAAGTCGAACCCTCTCATCTGTAGTCTAATGGAGGAAAATAATTAAGCTAATAACGTCCCCATAACTAGAAACTAGAGCATAAGAAATGAGTAAGGGGAACAAGTTATCTCAAGAGAAAAACAATGAGGAGAATTTACTTGGAAAGGGGCGTTGGAATCTGTGTTGCATGGTAGAGTTCCTACCTCATGAAGAAGGCAAGTCAAACCCTGTAGAAATGTACCATATAAAGTTGAGATAAATAAATAAATAAGAAAATAATGGGTTACCTGGAAGGCTATAGTCATGCTTGGATTGAGAGGAGCAATGGTGTTGTCCAATAGAAGAACCCTCCATGCGAACGAGGCACTTGCAACATCTAAAAAAACACCATTGCCAGAACCTGAGACTTCTTTTGCTACAGAAGGAGATAAGAGAAAGACTTTTCAGAACTCACTAGTGAATTACCATGAAACTTATGAACCAAAACCCTTGGTGCACTAGGGTTTTTTGAAGAGTAGCTAGGAAAAGCGAGCAGAACGATAATGCGGATGAAGAGGCTAGAGATGGGGTGGTTACCCTTAACCATCCCTATGAATCCTGGGCCATTTGATCGTTGCCTAAGATGATCAACAGTAAATGAGCTGATGAATGCCCCATACAGACAGAGCAAGAATTAATGCCGAGAGTGTTAGATGGAGGATTCATGAAACTTCCTCACATTACAAACCATGCTAATATTTTAAATCAAGATAATCAAGGTCATCTGATTTTTGCCTAGTACTAAAGACTTATTATCTTCTTACTCTTAGCAATAGATTAAATAAGTGGTAAAGAGATTAATGGGATAAGAGGATTTATTATTATTAATTTTTACTTCTTTTTTTTTATGTTGTGGTGTTAGTGGTTGTTACAAGTGGTATCAGAGCCACGTTGCAATATTGTGGCCTCATTGGGAAATTAAATAACAAATATGTATATGTTGTGCTCATAGAGAAAGCATAATAAGGAGGGGATCTAGGAGTACTCAACCATTAAGACCAACTGTAGAGGCTGTCCCTACACCAATTGCAGGAGCTAATCCAGAAATGTCGATGCAACTGGGGGGAGAACACCAAAATCCCACCACTATGATTTTAGAAACAATTCAATAGTTGAGGGTGGAGATGGATCATCTATGGATTGACAATGAGAAATTGATGCAAGATCAGGAACGAATTCTAAAGAGCCTCCTAATTGGCAGAATCATAGGAACTCCTTAGCAAGCCTTGGTAATGAAGACAAAGATGAGGAGCTAAGGAAGGGGGGTGAAAATGTACCAGTGGGGAGCCATATTCAGAGACCAGAAGGGGATAAAGATGAAAATGTAGAATAATTTGATAATGCCTTAGCCCCTAGCAAAAAAGAGAGCATAAAATAGAATTAAAAGGGGAATTCAAGAAGATTAAAACCCCAATATTTGATGGAGAAATAGAGGAAGCCATTGAATCTTGTTTGATTAATATAAGTAATTTTTTCCATATTTATGAGTATGATGATAACTTGAAGGTGAGATTAGCGGTTGAAAAACTTTAGGGAAAATCCTGTTGCGGTGGGAAGAGGTCAAAGTTGTCCATGCAATTGATGAGCAGAGGGTGACTTGGGGATAATTCCAAAAATATTTCAAGGAAAAGTATTTGACTGAACGATTTTATGACGATAAGGCAAAGGAATCCATGACCTCTGGATGGGACAACTTTCTATGGATGAACTCGTGACTAAGTTTATATCCCTATTTAGATATGTTCCTTACATACGTGAGGAAAAGGCCAAGATACAATGTTTTATAAGCAACTTACCAACATTTATGAAAGAATGACTAGAATTTGATAATACTAAAACCATGGATAAGGTGATTCATAAAGCATGGATCTATTATCGATAGATGAAGCAAAAAGGAGAGGGTGGTAAGAGTTAGCTAAACGAGAAGGGAGAGAAAAATTCTTTGAGCATGAAAAATAAAAAAATGGAAATACTAGAAATTCATTCAGAAGCTATTATAACCCATCTTTTGGAAGGAATTGATAGAAAAACAAGTCACACAATGAAACCAAACAAGTGGAAATATCATCCAGTAAACTAGAGATTAGTTAATCACAACAACCTCCATTACAGTGTTGGGGCTGCGGGGAGCCTCATTATTACAAAAATTTCCCCCATCACACTAGAGAAGAGTAGTACGCCAACATTCAGGAGGCTTCTATAGTTGGTGATGTGGCTAGAAGTATTCTCAAAATTAACACTGCCTTGGATGACCATCAAGCAGAATATACACAGACTATGATTGAATTTGAAGGTAAGATGTATAACCATGTTGTGTCTATACTGATAGATCCAGGATCAATCTCAAATTATATCTATCCTAAAATTGTATAAATATGTCATTTACAGACCCAAAAATTTAAAAATCCTTGAATGGTGCAACTAGCCACTAGGGAAAAAAGAAGAGTGCTAGAAAAAATATATAATTTCCTTATTGAGATAACAGTCCAGCAAATTAGTGTAAATATTAATGTATTATCCCTAGGGCCTTATGATATTTTAATTGGTATGGACTAGTTAGAAGGGAATTGGTCCATGGTAAACTATAAGGATAAAAATATCAGTTATCTCACTGAGGAGGGTGTCAAACAATATATCCTGAAGGAGGATATGTACTTGAATATATTTCTAGACTTAAGAACATTAAGCAGGAAATAGTAAATGTTGGTTTTCAAGCAGTGGATGATATTTTCATGTCTACAAATCCGATTATTGGTTTGCCTCTTCATATACTCATTTTTTAGAAACTCTACAAGTAACTGGAAAGTTAGAGAAGTTAAAGTTTGATGAATTAACTAAAATTCTAGCTCAACGTGACAAAAGATTTGGGAAGAAGAAACAGATTGTGGAAGATTTATTCTTCACAGAAGCTAGCACTAGTAAGTCTTCAACTAATAGTTCTAGAGGTAGAGGAAGAGGGCACTTCAATCAAAATCTAGCAACACATAGTGGACAAGGCCATGGTAGAAGTCAAGGCAGATGGAACAACTTCAACAGAGGCAACAGTTTTGGTAGAGGCAATTTTCAAGGAAGAGGAAATAGTTTCAAACTTAATTCATCACTAGTTTTCACATGTATGTTTCAAAACAAGTTTCATGTATGTTTCAAACTCAGTTTGAAACCACATGCATGCCAAAACTAGTGAAGGAAACATACATGCAACACTAGATCTTCTTGCAGGTACCGAGTTGCATGTATGTTTCCTTCACTAGTTTTGGCATGCATGGCACATGCATATGGCTTCTTGGTTGTGATTTGTCATTGGCATGGAGGATTGTCTAGATTGATAGTGGATTTCCTAGCTTTACCATTTCCTCGATAGCCATGGTGATTGTGGGTTGACTTTCATTGTTTGTTTTTGGTTGGTTCTCATGTTTCCTTAGCTTGGGATGAGTTACTAGTTCCTGGAGCCTTGGTTGGACAAACGCTTTGGAGCATTGTAACATCTTTGTTTAAGTTACTAGTCATGTTGCCTTGGTTGGACAAATGCTCTAGAGCCCTTGGTGGGTTGAGTTACTAGTCCTGGAGCCTTGGTTGGACAAACGCTCTAGAGCCCGACGGTAGCTGTGGGTTGAGTTACTAGTCCTGGAGTCTTAGTTGGAACAAACGCTCTGGAGCCCGACGGCAGATATGGGTTGAGTTACTAGTCATGGAGTCTTGGTTGGAACAAACACACTGGACCTTGGATGGTTGGGATAGAGACTGGTCCGATGATGGTTTTTTGATGTCTGATTGCGATGAGTTACTAGTTCCTGGAACCTTGGTTGGACAAACGCTTTGGAGCACTGTAACATCTTGTTTTGAGTTGCTAGTTATGTTGCCTTGGTTGGACAAATGCTCTGGAGCCCTTGGTGGGTTGAGTTACTACTCCTAGAGCCTTGGTTGGACAAACGCTCTGGAGCTTGGCAGCAGTTGTGGGTTGAGTTACTAGTCCTGGAGTCTTGGTTGGAACAAACGCTCTGGAGCCCAGCGACAGCTGTGGGTTGAGTTACTAGTCCTGGAGTCTTGGTTGGAATAAACGCTCTGGATCCTTGGATGGTTGGGATAGAGATTGGTCTGATGATGATTTTGTGATGTCTGATTGTGAGGGAGAATCATTGTTTGATAGGTTGAGGTGGATGGCCTCTGGAAGCCCTGGATGGCTTTTGATTGATGTGTTATATGAGATCTCACATTCATGCTTGGAATATGGCACGGGGGTGAATGGTTGAAGAGAGATTTGGCTCAGCCATTCTACAGTTGGGTGGAACGTGGAAGTCCCATTCGGGGTTTGGATTTTGCATCATTAATGAAATATTATTTCTCCTTGTATCTCTATGAGAATTATGCTATATTATATGTGGTTTATATGGTTGTGATTTCATGGATAATTATGTCCCTATTATGCTAGTTATTTACATGTTTTATGATAGTAGCCATATGTGGATCTCATCATGTTTTTACTTGTAATTGAATGATTAATGTATCTATGACCTAATGGAGGGAATGGTTGTTGATGTGTTGAGGCATCAATGGTTCTTAGCGATTCTTAGCTAAGTATGAGACCCCTATTCTTAGAACTATTAATTACACCTGTAGATTACATATTCGTGATATGTTTGATGAAATTCATGTCATGGATAATAGGGGTCCAGTCAAGATCTTAAACAAGTATTTTCTTTAATACTGTCATTTCCATGTTATTTTATTGATTTGAAGAGATGTTTCAATTATGGACAGTGACCTGGGCTCTGGGCCTAAAAAAGTGGCCCAAATAGCGGAGTTGTTGACATAGCACTAATAGTTTTGGTCTCTATTCATTGGTAGGTAAGCCTATGAGAGAGACTTTGGGTTCTAGTCACCCTCATGTCTATAGCATGGAAGCGAGTGAGGCTTAAGTTGTCCAAAAGTTTAGTGGGACCCCAAGGTAAGTTGTTGAAAGTATTGGATTGGTTCCCGAGGGTCTGGTAGCTGATGATTAATGTATGTATGGTGTGTTTATGTCAGTTCCACTTCATTAACGTGACTTAGGAGGTTGAATCATATCATAGTGGCCTCTCGTTGCATGTTTACCCCATCTGGCCGGTTGCTTGGGTAGATGTGGGAGGAGGGTGTTACATAGATAAGTACTTTTCATTCCTACAAATATCATAACCTTTACCTTCTTGCAATTAGGATTAGTGTTTACATTTGAGTAAGTAACATTTCCATTTTTGCAATTAGTTTAGGCTTTGTTCCATGATATCCAATTCATTGCATTAGATCAATGAAAGAAGGACACATTGCATGTTGCACATACAATGATTACACCTCTTAAGTTTGTACAAACTGCAGGTTGATAATTTAAGTTGGTAGCCTTAGTAGTTGTAGCGTTCTTGTTGCAATATTGAGGCTCATTAATCAGCCAGGACAATAGTGTTGGAACACATTGGCATTACGATTGTTAGCAACAACCAATGAGAGCAAAGTAGAAGTGGACCCCATTGATAGCTCATCACACTCAATGGATCCTGAAAGGTTTAAAAGGGCGCAAAACAAAAGCATTGGTATAAAAGGTGTTCAGGACTAGATATTAAGTGTGTGCATAGGGTTTCATGCAAATTCACGACCAAGGTCTCGAAGAAAAAGGACAAAAGGCGTAGAGGTAAGCAATTTAGTGCCCAGATAGCAAAGACAACATCATAATGCTTTTCCTGATCAGTGGAAAAGGTTATAGAACAATAGTGGTAGGGGCTTAAAGGTTATAATTGGTGGCATAGATGATATTGGCAGAAATTGTAGTGGTTTTTTTTATATTTAGTAGTAAACTAAAGTTGGAACTATAGCTAAAGTCACTGCTAAACCTGTAAACTGCCAAAAGAGAAAAAATTCACAGTTTAACTCAAAGATTGAGCCCAAAATAGTAGAACATAGGTTGCTAACTTGAAGAACACATTCAAGAGAGATATTTTGAAAAAAAATAAAGATAGAAATTAAAGGATCGTGAAAAGATAAATGTGAAGATAACTCAAAATGAAAGACGCCTAATTTAGTAGAAAAAATTATTTATAAGATGAATGGATTAAGGAAGTTTGCAAGATTTAATGCAAGACTTTGTGGTGAAGCGAGGTGTTGGTATGGATGGCTCAGTAATCAAATATTTTTGAAGATGTTTTGGTGAATATGTTATGGGAAAAATTAATTTATTTTTGAGTTGGCATTCATGGTTCTAGTTTGAAAATGGATGAAAAATGAATCAGTTATATCAGGCAAGTTGTGGCTTGCAGATCAGGTGTTGTATCTCCTTCCAGTAGGTGTTGGTAAATATTTGGGGTTGTAGCTCCATTTATTTGTAGCTGATCAATCAAGGAGTTATAGGTTTCAGTTGGTTGTAAACAAAGAAATTTGTAACAAGAAGTTGTTGTTTTCCTTGTGAAGGAATTAAAGAGAAGTTTGAAGAATTTGTGTGTTTCTTGTGTTACTGAAATTATTTCATGTCATGCTCATAAGAATTGATTTCTAAAACTCTTTATGGTGTCCCAATATCATTTCATAAGTAAGAGAAATTTTTAAAATTCCTACAGCACTGGTTCATCTCCCCTCTCAATATTGTCCCGGTTTCTAACAATGACAATTTATTTCTTTTCTGTGTACTGTTGAAAAAGTGACTGTGAAGAATACGACTCATGCTAATGTTTTTTCAAACTCTTTAGATGATTTTAACTGAAGTGAAGTTGTAGCCATTAAAGGCTTTGATAAAGGAAGAATTTTCATGGAACACCTTCAATCTATGAGGTACGAGAACTTGTTTCCAAGAAGTAGAGAGCGGAGCGAGGAAAGTCACAGTATATCAACAAAAGATAACAAAAAGTGCTAGTAGATGTTGAATAGATTGTTAAAAGAGAGATCATCGGGATGCAAAAAAAGATTTTTTTTACACCTAATGTTTGGGATTAGGAAAAACTATGTAAATATTGTAAATAACAAAATAAAGGATGCTGGAAGACAAAGAGATGTTGGGAAATGAAACCTAAGAGTCTTCCTCTCCTGGTATATATTCATATTATCTCTTAATGAAAAACATAATTTGATTCAGAGTTACAAACCTGACCTGACATGGTATCAAAGCTAGCTCCCAAATTTAGTGTTCTCTACTTAATAACTCCTCTCTCCTTTACTTTTCTCCTATGAAGTTCTGTTTCTGAAACATGCAAGGAATGTTGGTGTTACATTTCTTTTTCCTCAAAATATTCGTATGGAGAATATTCTCAATATTCTTCTTTTGGGTGAGGAGAAGAACCCCATTCATCATAACCCTCATTGTTTCCTTCATACCTCCCGTCTTATCTTGACATTTTTAGATCCTAAAGTTTTCTTGCTAACCCAATCTATACCTTACTTATTTTATCTACCTTCACTGAGAAAATATATGAAAAACTACATGTTCTCTCTCAGCTCCACAAAAGTCCACAAAAATATGGTTTTTATCATCGTAAAGTCAAGACTCTTAGTTGAGTCGAACGCATAAGATGGCCACTTGCTAGGAAAGACCTGAGAATGAGGATTTTAAATTGAGAAGAGCATGATCGTGGTTTTAATGGGCATGGAGGCGTGAACATTGGTAAACTATGTGTTAATGGCTTGACCGATATAAGACACCACTGACTACATATGCTACAACCGACCTATGCGTTAATGGTCGATGTTGTTGTGCATTGATTTTTTGTTTAGGGACTGAATGTTGTATTGATTGGTTTGAAGTATGCTACTTTTTTTTGAAGACTGGAATATATTGCCTATGTAAATCCATGGAACGTATATGTTGGAGACTACATTATGTGATTAAGCAAGTTCTTTTGGAGGTCCAAAAACCATGACTATGGTGTTTATTTCAAACTTTTTTTGTTCTCCCTTTTTGAAGACTATATGTGCATTGAGTATGTTCCTTTTGGAATACAATATTATTTAATATGGAGTGGGGAGCATAAATATATGATATGGTGAATAATGCTTAAAGCCTACATATGGTGAATGTATGATAGTTGGGCATAAGGTGGAGCCATAATATTTTTAAAGTATTGACATAGTATCACAAAGTTCCATTACTTACATATTAAATCAGTCTTTTATTTAAATAAAATATATCAAAGTAAACAAGTGACTATTTTGGAAATTGAAAGAAGACAGTTTTTTGATAATGCATTCACTCATCTCCATAGTGGGAATAGTTCCCACTCACAAAGAGAACTACCATGAGTGGTCCCAGAAGATAAAACACACTTTGATTTTCAATGAGTTGTGCGAAGGAGTTTGTGAAGGAGAAGGATACAATGCTCCTAAAAAGCCCACTTCAGATGAGGAGCTTGTCATTTGGGAAAACTAAAACAACAAGGCCTATGTCTTGATTTCAACATCAGTAAATAAAGAGGTGAGTCATCATATTTCACCATCTTAAAATTATTTTTAAGCTTTAAATAATTTGAAGTAATTATATGACTCACACTTTGAACTTGAAGTTGTTCAATTGACGATCAAGTTGTTCAACTTTGAGTTAAAAAATGATGACCCTCTTGCCTTAGCATCAAAAATAAGATCCATTATGCATGACATAAAAGCCATTGGTGTTGAAATAGATGTTCCTCTCACAACGTATGTCAAGGCACTATATCGCACTTATTCACATTATCTTGAGTCATTACAAGCAAGTGGTAAACATAAGGAGATTTCCTTTGGCTCCCTTGAGAAGAAGTTTGTTGAAAGAGAGGAGGATTTTGGGAAGAAGACAACTCCTCATTCTTCTGAAGAAGTTGGGTGATTTGCACAAAAAAAGACAAATCATGCACAAGATTCTTCTAGAGGAAGAGGTGGTCAAAGAGGAAGAGGAAGAGGAAAAAAGAATTATAGAGGTAGGGGGTATAAATTTCCAAGGAAAAAATTCTAACCTTCATTGTATATGATGAAATAGAAATGGACGTGATGATTCCACATGTAAAGCTACCTTGGGATAGAATTGAGCAGGAAATAAATCAAGAAAAAGGTAAAACACCTAGTAAAGGGAAAGGAAATGCACCCGAGTCCACTCATTATGTTGTGGCACAATGGAGTAATTAAAGACTTATTCGATGCTTCAATTGCTTCATGGAGTTACAATATAGAATCTTCCAGATTATTTTACATCATAATCACGTGGCTAGCCCCTTTTTCCATGAATAATTGGGTTGACGTGACATCGTCTTGAACCATGGTGGTGAAAACAGGAAGGTTAACTTTTGAGTGGCATAACTTTCACCTACATACTCCAATTGACATGATTCTTGCGCTGTTGGAAAGGTCTTTATGTGTAGAATAGCATGAAAAGTTGCAAAAATAACACAACAAATTTTTACCCCCAAAAAACATCATTTGATGCCTCAAAATTCTCCTGGAAGGTTTCAGACCCTGTTTCGCTAAACTGGGTCACACCGGTAAAAAAAGTCATGTGAGTTGATTCCTCCACTTTTTCCACTCCAAATGCATTGAGATGGATGAAAAATTATATAATGACCCAATTCAGATTAGTTGATAATAAATACTGGTAGCGGTTTAGAAGCCAACTTTAATTCAAAATAACAAACCCAAATTCGAACAATGTATTGTTACCATTTAACCAATAATATGAGAATAAACTACCTACATCAATTTATTTCTAACTCTAGAAATAGCTTCCAACAAAAACGAAATGATGCATATTCCAATAAACCTATTACAATATACCTTCAAACATAAATGTAATAGTTCATCAAATAGATCTTATACAATCTATTAGTATTGCAATTACCAAGAATGATGTCATGCAATGCTAATTCATGGGAGGATAGTGGAACATACTAAATAGTCGATGCCACATCATTAGCATAAGTTCAGCCAACATTCAAAGTAATTCCACACCAAAATACAATCAATTGTTAGCCATTATAGTCGTACTAAGAATCCTTATACTTTTCAAATAAGCACTTAACAAGACCTACCATCTGGCTCATTTCTTATTCTCAACATTCAAGGTTCTTTAATGCATTTTAAACATTCTAGCATGTTATCAACAACATCAAAGACAATCCAATCATTGTCTCAACATCCCCATGCCTCCTTACACTATTTCACTGTCACATTGTTCTCATTGTTGACAAAATAATGCATGCATATATTCTTTTCCCAAAATCGTAAGCAATGCATTGAAATTCCAAACATTTAATGCATCATTAAACATTATCATAAAAGTATGGATACAAAGGATAGTAACCAATGCTAATCCACACTATCACTATTTAATGTGTGGGTGTTTAAGATTTTCCATAATTTAATTATAATCAAATGCAACAAAATTTTGAATTGTCTTTTATCAACATAAGGACTTAATGCCATCAGTACTAGTATTCTTCAAATAAAGCATTAACACTATTATTCTTCAAAGCAGTCATTAGAACTATTATGCATTTCATATTAAATACAATCTAATGTATACATTGCAATGTAATTTCATTAGTATCATACTTGTCATTCACCCAATAGCATCATACCTTTCCTCCTTCTCGTTCTTATGGAACCCAAGAGGTCCCAGCGTTGCAAACTTGACTTTGATACCATTTGTAGCATCCCTTGATATACCCCATTCAAAATCCACAAGATTCAAATTTTTCTCTCTTGAATTACAAGTTTTATCAACATATAACATCTCACGAATTACTTATCACATACTCTTTAATTGATCATCAAATGATATAATCACAATCATTAAGTGAAGTAACCATAGAAATGGAATAGGTATTTTCATAAATGAATAATCAATAGTGCAACTTATTAAGATAATGCATTGTGTATCAACTTTACATCATTAACATCATTTATTAAAAATATGATGATTGATATAATTACCAATGTTATAAAAGGTGGAATTAACATTAAGATAAACCAATATGCAAGCACATAATTGAACACCGAGGTTACCTTGGAAACCCCAAAGGGAAAAACCATCAAATGTGTTTCTTTATTAAAACCATTTCGTGAGGAATTTCACCTCTCGCTCAATGACAGCGAGGGACTTGATCCCTTGTTCATTGTTGAGATTTTACAAAAGAAACATAAACTTTCATTTAAACATTTTTAACTAGAGGCCCACACATTAAACATGTCGTCGTGTTTTTGAAACACATTACCCAATCGTTCTTAGAGCACAATATCCTTGTGGCATGATTGTTTACTGTAGTAACCTTCTTCCCCATCATGCATCACTATTGTCAAACCATAACAAGTTTGCAATATATCTCAATAAACCAAGTTGTCATTGTAAAATTGCATCTAACAATTTTTCACTTTACATGTAACAATAGTTATATATAATGATCTCATCACCTACAATAGTATTATTTATAAATCATCATTTAATTGGTGCAAAAGATATTATTTTAAAAACTCTTACTTAATTCCTTGTTAAAAGTTGTGATTTCATCACTACAAACATTATTGTTAGTGAAATATCTAATGTCATGATTACTTGTAATTCTTGAAATATCAAATTATCAAAACCAAAATATTATGACTTTTCATCCAAACAAAATGCGAGAGAATCAAGATATTTCTATCTTAACAATTCAATCTCTACCAGTTATCATTTCATGTCTAATCACTAATAACTTCTACATATTATGTGTTTGCATGAGAACACTCTCTTGCAAATGCATAAATAAAGGAAAAATCACAACCACATCTAACCCTTCCATTTTTAAATGTATTATCAAATACAAAACCATAACCATTATTTCATTTAACATACGCAATACCATAACTGCTATTTTGCAAAACCATACTATTATTGCATTTAACAAAATGCAAAACCATGGTATTAATTCCCAACCACTGTTTTTGTTGCAAAACCATGGATATAAATCTACTTGTTCCTTTTAATGAAAAACCATTCATGTTATTACAAATGCAATAACATATGTAAAATAACGTAAAACACAATTATCTTTATCGTCTATACTTCAAGTGCGTTAATAATACCACAACTATATTATTCCCAAAGAAAAGTAAATGGTCAAAATAAGTCCCAAACTTGTAGATTAAACTGGAGCTACCAAAACAGCCAATGAAAACTGTAACCATAGCCAGATACTAATACCTGACTGTAGTAACCTCCCAAAAATAGAATTTTCCCATGCAGAGCAAGGATAACAGCATTTAAAGAGCGCACAAATGCAAAGCTTGTGCCAATAAAGGTTATTTCCAAAACACTGGGATAATTGTTGTGTTGTAGCGGCTACGGCCACCCTCCAAAATTTTGCCTTAGCTTCGTTTTGGTGCCTCCCTACCAACCTTTCACAATAGCATGTCTTGCTTTGTCAAGTACACAAGCTTCAGGGATTTTCTTGTAGAATGACAGCATGTCCATCAGAGCTTGTTGCATTCCCCTCACAGGTTGTTCCTCCAGACTTGGTCCAACTGCAGGTTGAGAAGCTCCCTGAAGAAATTGTGCAATTCTGGAGCTAAACCAGCCTTCCCTCTAGAGATTGTGCAATTCTGTCTGGCAGCCTACTGGGCTCCAGAATTGCTCAATTCTGCTAGTCAGGCTTCATCCAGAAAATTGCGCAATTCCTCCCAGTAGGGTTGCTCGGCCCAAGAATTGCGCAATCCTAGTGTTGCAGCAGATACAACCACCCTCCAAAATATTTCCTTAGCCTATTTTGGAGTCTCCATACCAACCTTACACACCACTTTGTCTTGCTTCGTCAAGTACTCAAGCTTCAGTGTTTTCCTTGCACAAAGGCAGCCTGTTGATCACAGTTGATCCATTCCCCTCATAGGTTGCTTACCTAGACTTGGTCCAACTACAGGCTGAGAAGATTCCCCTAGAAAATTGCACATTTCTAGAGGGAAGCCAGCCTTCCCTCCAAGAATTGCGCAATCCTCTCTGATAGCCTGCTGGGCTCCAGGATTGCGCAATCCTGGCAACCAACCCTCCCAGCAGGATTTGCACAAATTTTCCTAGCAACAGGTTTTTTAAACCAGGATTTGCGCAAATATGGGCAGTAGTCAACTGCTCTGCCTAGAAATTGCGCAAACCTCCTAGGCAGTCAACCCAGCTCCCAGCCAGGAATGCGCATTTTTCCCAAGAAGTTAAGCACTTGCATGCATGGACAGTCTGGTTGACCAGTTCCACCCAGGACCGAGGAAACTTGACTTGCATGCATACATGACTTGATCTTCTCGGAATAGCAAGAGACAACATGCAAAGGCATACCATGATTTAGGGAGCTATTTTTAGTAGTCGAGGATTACATGTAAAGTTGTTATAGAAGTTTCCCTCCAAGTGTCGCTTTTTCCTAGATTTGTGGCATGCACGTCATGAGACCAAACTTATTTATTCGACGCATCAGATCTCATTCATTCACATCAATCTTGGAGATCTGACATCCCACAACACATCCAAGACTCTTCGACACATCCGACTAAGCTATTCATGGGTAAGTGGCCTCAACTTGTCTTTTTCAGCATTTTTGTCGCTTTTTGTGTATTCGTTTGTGTGAGTGTTGTTTGCTTGATTTATTTAAACACTTGTTGTAATTTACATATATTCTATATTTTCCTAGCTCTATTTCAATTTTCGTTGTTATCTCACTGTTTTCGCATGCATGAAACTGTTTTGCACAGGCGTTCGCCAACCTGCGAACTACCTCACCCACATGCATGTTGATCTGTCTGTTGATTCTTTCATTCATGTTTTGCATGCACTATTAATCACTTTTTCTATCACTTAGTGTCACCATGCATTTCATTCTCTTACTTTCTTTCAGTTTCCCATTGGCGAGTCGGGCCAACCTTGGGCCAAGCTCTGCCTTCACCAAGGCTGCATTGCGCAATATGGGGAAGGAAGGCTTACCTTCCTCTCTAGATTTGTGCATTCTTGACCATCACTAGCCTCCAAGACTGTTTTTCACATTTCTAGAGGACAGTGGCTACTTGGCCCAAAAATTTGTGCAAATCTATCCTTGGGCCAGTAGTCCTTCCTAGTTGGAATTGCGCATTGCACAATCCCAGCAACCAACTGCCTGACTGGATTGTGCATTTCGCAGATCCAGTAGCCAGTCCAGCCTCCAAGATAGCCCAGACTGCCTTTTGTGTAGTTCTGACAACCAGTCACTTAGCCTCCTAGTGAAATTTGCGTAATATCGCTCATCAGTTCCCCAAGTATGTGTTGTGTCCTTCCCCGGATTTGGTTTTTTTTCATTGACATATTTCTTGCCATGCATGCTACTTGTTTCCAAATCTTTCAGGTGTTCATCTGTCTTAATGGCTTCCAAGAGGACATGATCTTAGGACACTAATGGTATTGCAGTTGGAGCAGCAGTTGAGAAAGTGTCATCTAATCTACCGATCTACGAAGATATGAAGCTGTATCTAGACAAGGACATCAAAATGAAGTGGCAAGAGGTGAATGAAATATTTGCAGGTACTTTTGGGGAAGACCTTGAAGATCGTCAGGTGTACATGAACATTCATAAGTCTGGCTTGTACCGGATTGCATGCAGATACCCTGTGTTCCCATGCACGGACATGATTCACTGGATCGTTTCTCACACTGAACCCGAGACGATGACCTTAAGCAGTGTCATTGGGACGAAGCTTGCAACCTTCTGGGCATGATATTATGATGAGATGTATCAGATGACCGAGCCCATGACTATCATGACTCCTCCATTCAGCTTGCCCAACAGCAGAGCTCACTCCAAAGACATTCTGAAGGATTGGGTAAAGGAGCCAGCTCGCTTCAAGATGACACCCAACCAAATCTACAAGACAAAGATATTGAGGAAGGTGTACCAATACTTGGTCATATTCGCCTGTTGACTGAGTGGCCAAGCAGGCACTAAAAACTTTCCTCAGAATTGGGTGATTGCATTGGACCAACTAGCTAGGGAAGGAATACCATGCAACTGGTCCAACATATTGGCTCACCAGTTGAAGGAACAAGTCATGAAGGCTCGGTAGTCACCCGAGGGTATGCATGCAGAGATTTATATGTCTGCTTACATTCTAGATGCAGTGTGTGCCCAACATGAGTTCCTAGGCTTAGAGTGGGCATGGTTGCCGGCAGAGACTATTGTGAACACATATTTCAAGTTGTTGTCTGAATTCATCTTTATAGGAGTGATCATACGGCTATCCGACCATTTTGTCACCCTGGTGTACAGGTTGATATTCAAACAGGATCCACCCCGCATGTCAAAGAAAACGATGAAGGCATTGCTAGGCATTGCATATTGGTATGCCTCACTGTCCAGCACATTCATCTGAGTGTTCAGTGTGGAGATGTCTCTACATGTTCTGCCAAAGTTCGTCTTGGGCATGCTTGTCATGCAGAAAGTAGTGTACCACATCTCGACAGGATTGACAGCTAGACTACAACAGAAGAAGAAGGCACCTTGGCCCACTCTTCCATTGCAGATTGGTTTATATGAGATCGGAGTATCAAGCAAGAGGATGTTGAAGTAGAGAAGGTGAGGAAGTATCCTTTCGACCTTCGAAGCTTCAACCTGTATGACCCACATTGCATTATGAAGGATCACTGCATAAGAGTCCAATTCAACTAGATCCATGGGGCATGTCATTAGCCTGAGGCGGATTCATGGAGATACTGTTACAATTCCTCTAGACCCAATGAAAATGTTGGCTTCGCCGTATAGTGGTTAGTAAAGAAGCATGAAGTAGCATCACGGAGAGCACCAACAGTAGCAATAGTAGCAGTAGCATCAGAGGTAGCAAAGCCAAGCATACCTGTGCGTGACAAAGGGAAGTGGAAGATTGTTGACCGCATGGAAGAAGAGAAAAGTTGCAAGTTTAGAGAGGATCCGCTTGTAGAACAAGCAACTAGGGCTATTCAGGCGAAGAGGCAGCAACGCAACAAGCGAATCATGCGGAGGCAGAGAGATAAGAAGAGAATGGAAGAAGCAGAGAAGGAGTTGCATGAGCTGAGGGAGAAACTCCAGAAAGAACAAGAGTTGCACCAACAGGAGCAGGAAGCCAAGTAGCAACAGATTTAGCAGGGGGAACATCACATGCAGATAGATGAAGCAGCGCCCGTACAAGTAGTTGATCCATATGAACATCTAGCATCAGGCAAACAGGGTGAACCATCATAGGGGAAAAAAATTGGTCATGATATAGAACAAGTGCATGAATAGTTGGATGCAGACATGGAGCAGTAGGAGTTGGAATAGGATACCGACCTCATGTCTCACCACAAAG
Source organism: Pinus taeda (assembly GCA_000404065.3). NCBI lineage: Eukaryota > Viridiplantae > Streptophyta > Pinopsida > Pinales > Pinaceae > Pinus > Pinus taeda. The sequence goes on from APFE030559954.1 coordinate 34,489, forward strand.
AGGTCAACTAACCCGCTTCATTACATGTCGATGATGAGCAAGTCTCGAATGACCAAGGAGGCATTGAGATCCTTGGTGGTCAACCGGAAGCAGAGATGCATAACATCTCCTTTGACGAATCTCATCACAAAGTTGTACAATCTCAGAGAGTACTGACTCTAGAGGACCAAACATCCCCTGCTCAATTTAAAGAGCAAGTGATCGTGATTGATGTGCACAAGCATCCAGATGCTTGGCCGGTGCAACTAGAGTGTATGCTAAAGCCACTATCTCAAGCGTTTGTTTTCTCATAGTTGAGAATGAGCGAATGGCGAAGGAACTATAGGTGGCGAAGCAGGGAGGAGACTTGGTGACAATGTCCGCCAGAGATGAACTGAAGAAGGCAATACTAGATGAAGTATTTTCCTTGGACACAGTTATGCGAGCATTATACTCCAAGTTTGGTACCGTGCATCAAGCAATGGTTCATCTCCATGGATGGAAGCAATGATGTGCGAGAAGAGCACGCATCTTGAAGAACGTACATACTATTTTTGATAATATGCAAACATGGATGATGAAGTACAAGGGAGCTCCGCTTCACTTGCCAAAGATGATGAAGGCCAATGCAGTGGATCTGCAAGCACATATCCAGAGTCAGATCCAGAACTATGAAGACCTACCCCAACTCATCACTAGCATACAGGCTTCCCATTCACAAGTATTCAAAAGCATGGATGTTATAGTGAACACTCATGTGATCCCATCAGTTGGGACTCTCAGCTAGATGAAGACCAAGAAGCAAGTCCGACAGGAGCTTGACTCGTACTTCGACGAGTTGATGTGCACCGCCACCAGCCTAGACTTGCCTATCAGTGCAAACATCATGCACAAGTACGTTGTTGGTACAGACACACTAAAGATAATGATGCACATGCTCGCAGATGAGTTGGATAGAGGAGCCCGAGCATTGTACCCAGATGCTATGGAGGCAAGGTTCAGGTTTCAAACTGATGTCACATCAGAACACATGGACACTATCAAGGACTACCAATCCTAACATCAATATGTCATTGTTGATTTGCATCAGGATGTTGAGTAGTTGGAATTCTATGGTTCTCTAAGTCTGAATGATGTCTAGTTTGGCTTGTCCAAGCCATTGTTCACATGGGCACATGTGCATTATAATGTTGAGTCATGTCAAGTGTAAGTCAAGTGTCAATAGTTGGATGTAATAGTCATAGAGTAGGTGAAGAGTCATTAGGGTAGTTGAACTGTCACAAAAGGGAATTTCAAGGGTTACCCCACCCTTTGATATAAATAGTCCCTCATAACTCATTTTATAGGATTTTGGTCAGCCAAGCTTCTACTAAGACTAGCTTGAAGAAGGCTTGGACAATATTGTAACATGCCTTGGCTTCTCAATTGCACAGAGCTAGTACATCTCTTTGGAGGAGCAGGTGGATGTGGCTATAACATTCCACTGTTAGGGCTAGCAAGTTTACATGGTTGTATTGTATGATTGTGACTTACACTTCTTTATATAATAAGAGCCAACACATTTTCATGCATATGTTGTTATTGTAGTTGGACTGCTCCAGTTGCTTTAATGATATATTTTGTTTAACTTGCATACTTGTGTATGAACTGATTCACATGCAATTATATGAATCTTGTTGTTAATGTGTTGCATATGTCATTAATGTTGTCACCGTCTGTGTCGACCACTCTGCTGGACATCAGACAGACCTTTCACTTGAACCTTTCCATAACAACTGTCGCACTCGTCTCGAACTGATCCATGAGTGATGTATGTGTTATCTTACCTTGTATGATGTGACTTCCGCATCCAAGTGGACTGCTCCGCTAGAAGTTGTGCATGTCCTTTGTGTTGTGTGTTCCTAGCCGAGTTGGGACTGATCCCTTTCAACCTGGAACTCACCTTCACCTCCTTCCCCCTTAGAAGTGTTGGAACCTCTCATACACCTTTATTGACTAACTGCATCAATCACACCCTTGTTGCTAACAGATTTATTCTACCTGCCTCTATGCGACATTGCGGTCAAGGCATTACCTTATGACCCACTGTTGGGTCTTCTACATCAAATACTCTGAGGTATAATTGGGACTTCTTACTGGGGAGATCCCCTTGACATGTTGGCAGGTTCAACACTGTCAACACCTAGGTAGCATTCATCCACTCTGCCTAGAAATTGCACAAATCTCCTCGGCAACCAGCCCAACTCCCTTCCAAAAATGCGCATTTTATTCCAGTAGTTGAGCAGCCTCTTGCATGTGTGGTTAAGTTGACTGATTCCCTCTCGGACCAAGCAAAACTGATTTGCATGCATGGGCTTCTTCTCCCAAAGCAGCATGCAAAGGCATCCCTTGATTCAGGGATCTACTTTTAGCAGCTAGAGGTTGCATGCAAGGATCATCTCAGAAACCTCCCACCAAGTGTCTCTCTTCCTAGATTTGTGGCATGCATGTCACATATTCGATTTTATCAAAACTCATTAACCGGATGCTATAGAACTCATTCTTAACATCAACCTTGAATCTTTTACATCCCACATCCCATCTAGGAGCTGTCAGCATACTCAGCTTAGTTATTCTGGGATAAGCCCTCTTTCCATTTCTTGTGTTGCATTTCTAGCACTTTTTGTGTTTCACTTCGTATGAATGTTGTCTACTTGATTTCAGTGAGCGCTTGCTGTCATTTTGATACATACTAGCTTGTACTAGCACCATTTCAGTTTTCGTTAGCATCTCACTGTTGTCACATGCATGAAATTGTTTTTCACAAACGGTCGTCGATTGGACGACTCGCCTCACCCACATCCATGGTGTTCCATTTTCTAAATCTTTCATTCACTATTTGCATGCACGATCATTCACTTATGCTTACACTTAGTATCGCCATGCATTTGCATTCACATTCGTTTTTAGTGGCTCGTCGACGAGTCTAGGTAGGCTTGGCCCAGACTTTGCCTCACCAAGACAACATTGCACAATCCTAAGAGGGAAGGATCTGTCTTCCTCTCGGGAAATGCACATTTCTTCCCAGTGACTATCCTCCAATCTTGCATTGCGCAATTCTAAGGGACAGTGACTGCTAGCCCAGAAAATTGTGCAATGTAGTCACTGAGCCTGCAATCATTGCCAGTTGAGATTGCGCACTGCGCAATTCTAGCAATCAACAACCAAACTGGACTGTGCATTGCACAGTTCCAGTAGTCAGTCAGCCTCCCAATAGTCCAGGCTGTGCCTTGCGCAGTCTTGGTAGTCAATCTCCCAAACTCTTGGCAGAAATTGCGCAACCTTCATGATCAATCACACAAGTATGTTACAAGTTAGTTCTCAAGTTCATTTTGGTTTTCGACTGACAGATTGCTTGCCATGAGTGTTTCCATGTCTCCAAGTATCGTAGGTGTTCATCTGCCTCTCAGCAATACATGTTCAATGGTTTCCAGGAGAGAAGAGTTGAAGACACCATCCAAAGCACACTTGGGGATGCAGTCGATCAAGTGTCTATGGACTTGCCTACCCACAAAGACATCAAGTTGTTCATAGAAAAGGACATCAAGATATGACGGCAGCATCATCACAACAAGCAGCGTCACGAACAACAGTTAAAGGTAGCATACCAAATGCAACGAATGTAAGAGGAAGGTTGTTGACAACATAGAGGTGAAACAAAGTTGCAAGTTCAAGCAGATCCACTTGTGGTGAAAGAAACTTTGGAGACTCGGGCTATGAAGTGACGGAGTGACATGAAGATCACGCAAAGGCAGAGAACGAAACAGAGAAGGAGTTGCATGTGCTCAAGCAACAACTCAAGGAAGAACAAGAGCTGCATAGACAACAGAATAAGTTGCAGCAAGAATAGGTACAGCGATGAGCACAAAATGCACTCACAGATGTAATTGCACTTGCACAAGTTAAAGATCCATCCTAGCAGCTCGCACAGAGCAGACATGGTGAGTAGTGTTGTTGATCACATGCAAGGGAATTCAGCGGCATGCATGTCATCGTGTGCACGCATGCGATCCCACCCATTCAGCACACTCACCGAGGCAAAGACAAGAAGCAAGTCCAATTGGAGCTAAACATGTAATTGACAGTTGATGCGCATGACCACTAGCACACACTGGAAGATCAACACTGACACTATGCATAAGTGTGTTTCCGATTTGACCGCACCCAAGAAGACCATGTGCATGTTAGCATACAATTTGGATGGAGGAGCCACACCAATGCACCCAGATGCAACAAAGGTAAGAGTTCGCTTCAGCAAGATGTCACCATGGAGTGCATGCACACCATCATGGACGACCAAGCTTGGCATCAGCTCACCGCCTTCACGATCACAAGCATGTCAAAGAGTTGGTCTCACCACAATGGATTGAGTGTCAGTGATGTATTGCATGGCGTTCTTAAGCCATTTTTTCTCACATGGGCACATGTGCATTGTAATGTAACATCTTGTCAAGTGGAAGTTCAAGTGTCAATAGTTGGATGTAACAACCTAATAAAGTAGATGAAGAGTCATGAGGGTAGATGAACTGTCACAAAGGGGAATGTCAAGGGTCACCCCACCCTTTGCTATAAATAGAACCTCATAACTCATTATAAAGGCTTTTGTTCAGCTAAGTTTCCAATAAGGCTATCTTAGAGAGAGCTTGGACAATATTGTAACGAGCCTTGGCTTCTCCACTGCATAGAGCTAGTACATCTCTTTGGAGGAGCGGGCAGTTGTGGCTATAACGTTTTGCAATCAAAACTAGTGGTTGGACATGGATGTATTGTATGACTGGAACTTACACTTCTTAATATAACAAGATCCATAATGTTTCATGCATATGTTGTATTGTATTCTATGCTATCTGGTTTACTCTAAATGATATATGTATTGGTTTTCTTACGCATGCATGTATATCTATTTGTGTATGTATGTATGAATCTTTTTGAAATGTGCCATTGGTTTAATCATCACTTTGGATTGCTTTGCTAATTTGCCTTCCATGTTGTGATGCATCTTCACTCGTTTGTTCACTTCCAAGCCGCGTACTATTACAAGTTTCCAAGGGATGAACTCACCTCACCCTCAGTGTGTTAGAACCTCTCATGCACCTTCCTTGACTTACGACAGCTATCACACCCTTGCTACCAACAGGGACATCTTACTTGACTCTATGCAAAATCATGGTCAAGGCATTACAGTACGACCCACTGTTGGAACTCCTACCAAACGGTCTGAGGTCTAATTGGGACTTCTTACTGAGGAGATCCCCTTACATGTTGGCGGGTCCAGCACCATAAACATGTTGATAACTATATTAATGAGTGGCCCAAAATTAGCTCCATTAAGTAGAGAAGATGTCATAAGTAACATTACTCATTTTTTCTCATTATATGAATAGGCAAGGATGGACATAAGACAAATTGTAGAGCCCAAGAAATCAAGCCATATGTAGAGATCATCAATATTTCAAAGAATTTGTAAATAAACCCTCACCGTTGTTGTGATGAGAGTAGCACTAAGCGATATATATACCCTTTCTAGATTATTTTAAATAGTAAGGATGTTATTTTTGAGGTTTTTGAGAGCATGATAATCCCATGAAGCATAACCAAAACCTTGCTAAATGAGATCATCCCTCCCCCTTTCAATTAGTAGCATGTAGATCCATCATATATTCCTTGAACCAGTAGTTGAAAACCATTCCAAAACCAAGTGGGGGTGTCTACAACTAGTTATTGATGCTAAACTGAATGACAACTAAATTTGGGTGCATGCGGGGGATGTATAAAGATTCAACTCTCATTTTAGAGCACACCAAGTGCATCAACTCTGATTATAACCATTGAACAAGTCTACAGTTTAACTTGGAATATCTAAATTGCTCACATTTTTCCATGTGATGATGGTAGCAAGAATCATTTCTTTGATGGGATTTGATGCATGGATTTCCACCTTCATTTCATTATCATAATAAATAAAATTACAACCTCCATGATCTTGTGGACTATGTGATGTGATATAAGAAATTTTCATGTAATAAACACAATTTAAACATTGCAAATAACAGGTGGAACATTGTGAGATAACTTCACAATAATCGAGTATAAACATATGGAAAGAAATTCCTTGATAAGGATATTCAATGTTGGTCTCTCTACTAGATCGTATGTTACATTATAGTTACAAAAATAACTGGAAAATAGAAATTAGAAACCAATACAAACATTAACATATCAAAATAATCAACGGATTGTTTAATGGTTCTTTTATGTATAAGTTAATATATAAAAGATTATAAAATCCATATTTATACATCCAAAATCAATTTTTATATGTGGTTGCTCAATTAAAACTAAACATAAGTTACACATCAAGATAATCTCTTTATCTTTGTCAACAAAAATAGAACAAAGTGCTTGTTCAATTAAATCCTTCAATGACTAAGCATTTGTGGAGTGATTATAGAAATAAATTTTAATGGTAGAAAAAATACACACCATTTATTAGGATTTCAAAATTAATATGCATGTTTGGGTTCTAGGGACATTGCAAAGTTGGAGGTGGTGGTCATCATGATTATTGTATATCACCGTCACATTAAGCCATGAGGAGTATTCACTTGTTGTTGAAGTTGGATGGTGATTCCTATGTTGGGTGCCTTCAGCGTACCATGAACATGTAGAGCACATGTTGATGGGGTTTGCTTCGATAATTTGAAGTTCAAGGATATTGCATTTATTTGATCAACATGATTTCTTGTGGAGCTTGGCGCAATGATAAGATTAGCTACTTGATTAGCTAGGAGCCATAGGGGGATCCAACACATGGAGGAAATGCAAGAATAATTTTGGTAGATGTAGTCAAATTGATCCGAAGATAAAATGGCATCAACCCATGGTATTCATCCACCCATAGAATTTACCCATGGTATTATAAGTGACAACCACCCATGGTTTTGTAAGTGGTACCCACCCATGGTATTGTCACATCCACCCATCGTATTCATTCACCCATGGAATTTACTCGTGGTATTGTAACTAAAAAAGGATTATAAGTAACAAGTCACATTTTGTAAAAGGACAGAGTGTCCACTACAATGTAGCTTTTACAGTTATTCTTTGTTTTAATAAAAAAAAATCTTTTTGGTTTTGTTTATTGGGTATTCTCCTCTTTTTCTTCTGGCATTTCAATTTTTCAAATCTTGGGGGCCTCTCCCCCAAAATCCATTTTATGATTCTATGGGAATGAGGGTTTCATGCATATTTCATGGGGGAGGATGGAAGCTATTTTGAGTGGGGGAGGATGTGATGCCCTCAGGAGGAGAGCACACACAACCGAAGAAGTGTAGGAACAATAACATTTCCATTGCAATAGATGCAATGTTACTTGCAACATTTCTAGGAAATTTGGGGTTTTTGGGTGGGCTTGGTTCATTGGGAACACAAGACGACTTAGCCAAGATGATCAAGCATGATAGTGGGCATGCACGCCCAACCGAGTGGGCATCAAGATTACTTCATGTGTGGGGGTGCGAAAAGGCATGTGCATGCCTAAGATGGGATGATATGACTGAGCGAGACGAGTGGCATCGTTGGGGTGTAGATTCTTGTTCCACTGAAACAAGTTGATGATGGATGGCTAAGATGGAATGAGTTGTGTTGTGAAGATGAAACGAGTAAGATAGGATGATCGATCAAAGTAGGATGGGATAAACCAAAGATGGGTTAGCTTAGACCGATAGTGTGAGATAAGAGAACCAAAGATGGGTTAACTTAAAGTAAAGTGATGGGAAGGGTGGAGGGACATCAAAGGGCCACACTGCTTCATATTCACCCTTACAACACTAAATATATGTGTGAAGATGAGATGGTGGAGACACAACTCGACAATAATCAAAACACAAAGTTACATAAGAAAATATCACAACAAGGACGAGAAGTGTGCATGACAAAATATAAGGGAATTGTTTTTGGGGGTTCCATTCTTGTGATGGGTTAGCGCTCTCTCTCCCAACCATGAAGTTAAAGATCGAACTATTGAACTGGTTTTGTGATTTGGTCAAGCATATGGTCTTATGCAATATAAACCAAGAAGGTTGTGCAACAAGTTCGAAGTGCAAGTTTAAGCCACGTGATAGATGTGATTGTTGTAAAGTCAAGTGGCAACAACCCATGAGGTACATTTTTGACGTTATATTGTTGTAAAATCATATTGTGGCTGAGAAACTTGTTGAAGACCCAAACATATTTGATTTAACACTTGTAAAGATTGTCGTTTATACATATTATTTTCGACTTTGATTGCAGGTCACTCCTCCCATATTGTGTGTACATTTACTTGGTGAATATATATGTATTTAATGTTAATAAAGATGAAGATGAATGCATTTAAATAAAGTTAATGTTGTAATTAACATATGGATGTACATGTATGAGAATGCTAATATGGATGAAAAAGATACACTTGGGTTTTAGATTAAGTTTGAGATTTCACTATATAACTTGTTTAAGACATCTTAAAACGGGTGTTGAAGTATTGTTGAGGTGGTTTGGCCATCAGTGGGAAACACAATGGTGCCACACAAGCAGAGATCACAAAATTCCTAAAACCATGTGAAGTCTCTAAGGGCATGACACCTTGCATCCAAGGTGATTAGGTTCTTATACTAAATGAAAGGAAGCAAAGGTGAGGAATATGCTTCCTACACTAATCTATGAGAGAAGAATGTGTGGAAATTTATAACATTATGGTTGCAAATAAATAAAATAAGCAACAAACCATTAACAACACGATTCCCTAGGGAAATCTCCTTTAAAAAGAAAATATCAAAGTCTAAAGCACACTAAATGCATTACTTGGCAACTAAATAATTACAGCACAAAGTCTAAGTGCCCTAAAAAAGAGTGTTGAGTGGTAGCATAAGGATTCCAGAATTTTTTCAGCAACATATTAGTAAGTTAAAACTTACACTATGTTTTCCTCCAACCCTAACACTACATAAATAGGCATAACAAAACCATAAAGCATTTAAGGTTTTCCAATTCTATATGGCAGAAACCACAAGCAAGTAGTAAGCCAAATGCTACTGCTTAGCATCCATTATGTGCTACTACTCTACATTTATTTCCATATTTATTCCCTACCATGATTCTACTACAAAAGTGCAAAGTATATAACACACCTATCAAACAATGGGAAAACCTCTCATAACTTAGTTGTCAAACCAACCGTGGGGACAACCATCACTCGTTGCTCATGCAAGTTGACTCATTACTATTTCAAAATTATCCACTAGTGCTTTGTAAGGATGCCCTAAAATTATCTACTAGTGCTTCCTAAGGGGAGACTTGCACTCCTGCAAGATGCCCATGGGCCTTTAGCTGTTAACCTATTTCCTTCCATCCGAGAAAGAAAAACTCTTAGCTAAACAAAACAGTTTTACCACATACTTGATACCCAAAAGCATATGACACCTATTCCAGCAATCCCTAATCATTTATAATGTAAAAATGTATTTTAAAATACCACTATTCCTATTATTTTTAAACAATTTTAATAAAAATCATCATCATCTACAATAAACTTTTAATTATTCAAATCACTTTCAAAATTATCTCATTAAAAAAACTCTTATAAAGATTCTCAAAATCAACATCCACCTTTTAATTATTCAAATCACTTTCGAAATTATCTTATTAAAAAAACTCTTATAAAGATTCTCAAAATCAATATCCACCTTTTAATTATTCAAATCACTTTCAAAATTATCTCATTAAAAAAACTCTTATAAAATTCTCAAAATCAACATCCAAAACTTGAGATTACCATGAAAGTAAAAACATCACGATTCACCACACTCTAGTGACCTTTCCAAACAGAATCATGTCGATGTTCATTGGGTTTGAGAACACTAAAGTCATAACTCAGCTTGTTTTTTCTAATTTCAATTATCAGAAATAGCACATCATGAAGGGGTTTAAAAATTTAAAATAAAATATTGAAACCTATTTTATTAAACAACATTTTTTATCTTCCTGGTAAGAAAACATTAAAACGGTCATTTGCGCTGTGATGTAGTGGTAATTTGTAGAACTTCCTCCCAAACTTGAGTGGTCAAGATATGAGGACATGTGACAGTTCAAGTGTGAAATATATGATGTCTTTACCAAAATTTCTCAATAGGATTCACACAAACAATAATGCATGTGAAATCAGCCATCAAGAAATCATATATGTATCTGAATACAACTCAATGGAAAGTAATATTGAATCTAATTTACATTGGATCTAATTTACAGGGGAGATGATTCTCTGCTCTGTACATTTGCCCTTTTAACATACACCTATGACAAGGTTGTGCAGTGAATATGCTAATACAACAGAAGCAGCAAGCTGCTTCTGCTTGCTGCTTCTTTTTGAATGGTAGAGGTCTACTTATAATCAAGGATAATGTAATGTTTGTCCAAGTACTGATTTGTTATGGATGCCAAGATCACCACCAGCAACACTCCAAAATGAATTTCCATACCCGTTCCAAGCTTCATCAACAAAATATGATGTTGCCACCACTGGAAACTATCATGATGCAGAGTCTCAGCACAAAAGCTGGAAGATGATTGACGTTAAAGCTGTGCTGCAGAGATTGCAGCATCCAAGCATCCATCCAACTCACCTCTTGGCTGCAACTCTTCACAGTTGACAGCTCCCAAGTTGACACTGCACTTTTCTTGTCTGAATGGAAGCTCCTAGATGGAGCAACCAGTACGAATGTCTGATTTTGACAAAGGTTTATCTGAAGTTAGAGAGTTGCCTCTGCAAGTGGTCAAGACTTACAACAACCCATTGACCATGGGGAATTGCAAACCAATTAGACCAGTCAGCCACATCTCCATATTTACAACCTGCGGCCAGTCCCATCACTCTCTGTCTAGGAGAAGGCCTTGGGCAAAGCTCAATTGACCTATTGACCTCTGCATTGGTTTCCCCTGTTGGGCTTGGGATGCCAAGTGATGGAATGGGAGTACTCGGGTAGGAATTCCATGCTTGATCCCCAAAATCTAAATTACTGGTTGGGGACACTGGAACCCTAATGGCCTCTTCCTTCATGGTAGAGCAGTCCTCCTTTAGAAAAGGATGGTTCAAAAGCTCTGTACTGGTCCATCTCTTCTTGGGGTCTCTCCGAAAACATTTCTCTTGGAAATCCTGGATCTGAGGTGAAAGCGATGCAGGCAACTCTGGTAGCTCTTGTGTGCATCCAATTTTATACATCGCGGTAAGGGGATTGGAAACATTGCTCCATGGAGGCCTGCCAGTGGCCATCTCCAGTACGGTACAGCCGAGAGACCAAATATCAGAAGCAGGCCCCTGCTCCACTTGGTTCACTGCTTCTGGAGCCATCCACAGAGGAGTCCCCCTTAATTGCAGTGTCTCCTGGCCCTCCTCTTTATCCCCAAGCCTCTTAGCAGAACCAAAGTCAGCAAGCTTCACACCATTGTCACCCACAAGAACGTTCTTGCCCTTGATATCACAATGCACAATCCCCTGCCTGTGGAGGTAATCGATCCCACGTAGGATGCCACGAGTGTAGGCTCTGATCACGGATTCGTTGAGCTGCCCACCAAACTTAACCAGCAGATCCCCACACTGCCACCCGGAATGTACTCCATGAATAAATTGTGCGTCCTCACACCATTCACGACGCTGTAATTGTGCCCCAGGCAGCGAACAACGTATGGAGAATTCATACACCGCAAAATCTTGTATTCATTATCCAATGCCCAACTATAACCAGCTGTGGATTTGACTGCAAAGATGTGGCCATTAGAGCTGTTCTTGGCGAGGCTTACTGTCCCATGAGCTCCGACCCCAATAATGGCGCCCCTCACCCATCCCTCCTCGACTTCAATCTCCATTCCCACCCAACTCAACAATACACAAGATGAATGTTTGTGTTTTGAATCGTGCAGGCCCTCCGGCGTGCGTGCTGTGGTAAGGTTATAGAGGGTCTGTGAGAAAATGGCGGGCACACAAAGCGGCTTTCAGACGCTGGCGTTGCTTTTCAAAGCGGCCGCCGACTTTTAGCAAGCTGCGTTTGTTTTCTACCTTTATTGGCCTGTCGTTGGTACTTGGTAGAGTTAAAAATATTTGCGCAATTGGCTCGCTTGCATGGCGTTTCAGCCATAAAGATGTACGGAAGAGCGAAACATCATCCACCGCACAGGAGCCATCCGTTCAAAGGCAATTGGTATGCTAGTGCCAGAGACGGATGCCCAACTCATAACAACGACCCCTACAATATCGACGGGGTCAGGAAATTAATGTTTTTATAACGATCAACATAGCAAGTTACTTTTTTTTTTTTGGTTATGTAAGGTAAGTTTTGAGATGAATGACTCACTATCTAAAATATTTTTGGACCATATTTAGTTTGGGTCACATCAATCTTTAGCATGGTTAGATTTTTACCTAAAAATTGTGACCTCTTAACTACGAAGTGCGTTAACAAAATACTTTGTCACTATATATTGCACTATTTTTCATTATTATTTAAAAAACAAAAAATACATTAATTAATAATAACAATATAATCTTTAATTAGATAATCTTAATTTGAGTGACCTCTTAACTAAAGAGTGCATTAACAAAAACACCTTATCACCATTATAATCACTATTTTACTATTATTAAAACAAACACATTAAAATAATAAATTAATCTTAATAAATAACTAATTTGAGTGGTTTTAAATACCCAACTGGTTCCTAAAACATTCAAACTTTTTATAACCATGTTATACTTAATGCTTCTTTTAATAATTATTAATTCTTATTTAATTAAAGATAATAATAACAATTTTAAATTAAAAAAAAAGCAAAAAAACATAAAAAAAAAAAACCATTACATTAATATATAACCAAAAATTACATACTCTATTTCTCTTTTAATCTTATAACTTCTACTCTCAAACCGTTAAATTTTAATCTTATAACTTCTACTCTCAAACCATTAAATCTACTTAAATTCTGTAATTAATTAAAAAAAATCACATTTAAATACCCCATCGCCTTGTCCGGATAAAAGTGCTTTTAACGCGCGATTAGAAAGAATTAAACTTTAGGTTCGTCTGACAAGAATACGGCACCACGCGATACGTGTGCATTACATGTATCTCAAAAGAATTATGCTTCACATTCCTTCGGCATTCCACTACTAAATTGGGGAACCCTTCGATGCCTAAATCGACGAAGGTGGAGATTAATGAAAATGAACTTGTTTTCTAGAGTTACGGGAATCAAAATTTTATGGGAATGGAAATTCTTTTATAATATAAATTATTTATATTTATTTACTTCATGTTGCCAACACCCTCTGCTGAACTAGTATAACCAGCAGGCATCGAAAGTTCCCAACACCCCGGGAAATCTCAAGGAATCGCTGTCCTTTTTCCACTTTCGGCACCAGGCACAAGCCTTACCCAGTCTGTATCCTAGTCCAAGGCTGGCCCCAAGGCTCGCGCCTGACTCAGACCTCATCTGCCCCAAGGCAGGCATCCAGTCCGGTACTCAATGACCCCGGGCATCTCACAGGTTGGCCCACTCCCTCCATAACTACTAAGGCGCACATCCGCAGGCATCGAATTCCTTTACATCCCTTCCAGAATTCGGCATCCCAATCCAATAACAGGCACCTAGCCTGGAACATCAGGCACCAAGCCTGGAATCATCAGGCACCAAGCCTGGAACATCAGGCACTTGGCCTTCTCAAGATGGTCCCATAGCTCTTCAAGAGCTATCCATCAAGAGTTATACACAAGGACAAGGAGGGCCATGGCATATGTAGTGATTGATTGAAGTTTTAGTCCCTAGGCCCCATATGGTGTTACTATTCTCTTGTGCATATGGGCTCGAGCACGAGATCATCAAATAAACCGGGCCTCTCTCGAGCCTCTTTGGTTGATTTACCCTTGTTGAATACCATCACATCTCCACATGCATCTAATGATACACTACCAATCATATTGCCTTTGATGATGTTCAATATACAAATGATATGAGTAGTAAATGAGCAGATACATGTAATTTGAATGGAAAGTGCAATGCAAAATTAAATTTACTAGAAGATCATATTGAGAGAGAGTTGTGTTCTTGCAATAATGGGCCAGAGAAATGCCAAGCAACTGCTACTGCTAAAGGCAGTAATCGAACAAATAATTAGTGAATAATATGATCAACATTAACAGAATGTTATTTCTGTGTTTTTAAATCAAACTGAACCATAGATGCAGGTGAAAAATGATCACTAAGGGTAATAAGATATTAGGGTTTATCCATTGTGGATTGGAACCGTTTCACTATTTTCAGAGCACTTTAATTGGTGACGATTTCAACTTCAATTTCA
>APFE030559954.1:56265-85031 GCA_000404065.3 Pinus taeda
TTAAAAGTCTTTTGAAGATTAACTTAAATTTATTTTGTGCTTTATTAAGATATTTTAAATGCAATTTTATATAATAAAATAAATGCAAAAAAATGTTTAAATAAATTTAAATTTAAAATGAAATGAAATTGGTATTAAATTAAATGTTCTTAGAGGCGTTCTCTAGTCTAATAAGGTAGAGATGTTGTAGTGTAATGTAAACATTTCAATTCCATCAAGATAAAATAAAAATAAAAATGATCTTATAAAAATAAAAAGGACCCATGGTATTCATGTGGAATATAGCTTATTTAAAGGGGAAATTCAACAAACCTAGATCCATCTTAACTCTGGATCTACGAAGAACTGAGAGAGATCAAATCTCTTGACATGAAAATTTCTTTTAGAGTGAATAGATTTAATCCTTGTAACATGTTCTTACATACATCATACAAAAAAATTACAACACAATTACACATCCATATTGATATTGAATGCTGACAATAGGCTTGGTAACATAGGAAGGATACTTAATAGTTTATATTATGTAGTCGAGGGCTATTAATATTTTAGACACATAAATTGTTACAATCGTCTATCGCTCCCGTATTCAAATTGTTACGATATAAATGGGCAGTATGTGAGCAATGTTAAACTTTAGTGGCGGTTGATTTGTATCACTAATATTTCTCCAATCCTAAGGTTAACATAAGGACCTTTTCCCCACCCTAGCTTATTGTTATGAATCTTCTCGATCACCTATTTCATTCCTCTGATGTGACACGACACCACCACTTCGAATGACACCTGGATTACGGGAGACCGTGGATCTGTCACTGCCTCATCCAACAGTGGAGATAGAAAGTTCAACTTCTTGGGTAACTACCTACCACACACCCTCACAGTTCGCTCAGTCATTTCTTCGTTTAACAGTTGGGGTCTTGCTAGTTTGTAGCTTAGTTCTAGCATCTAGAGATTTTCCCTCTTGGGTAGGTTGCAGGTAAATTTCACCGCTCTACATTCATTTACCGTTGGGTCTGATACAAGCTTGCACAGTTTCTTCATGCAATGTTATAATTCCCTGGTCTTGTTTATCACAGGTGTGCCAAGGTCAGTCACAATTTACTCAAGGGCATAGAAGGGACTCCACTCAATTACCAGGTAAATCATAGACTTTCCTCATTGTAATCTTGGCTAATGGCTTTCCCTTGATGTTAGATAATAGGGTATTATGTTCTATCTCAAGCTTGCGGTGAGCAGAGGTCTGACTCTTCCCTCTTCCAAGGTAAGAAACTCTAGCTTTCTTAAGCACAATGTCTGATTATTTATGAATTTCCAATGGAAGTAACCCCTTTATACCTTACTATGAAAGTAACCCCTTTATACCTTCTTGGCTATTTGCAGGTTTGCTTCCCACTCGACTTCATTTCTTTTATAAATTTACAATTGGAGCTCAAGGTTGTCGTGGCCTGCACTTACCCTGGTGTTTTCTTCTTCCAGGTTGGTTCTTGGTTTCCCCTTGCTTGAGGGTTTATGTTTGAATGTATTCACTAACCCTTATGGACGGTTTTCCCCTTTCGTTAAAATCTGAATTTTGATGTTTCCTTGTCATCATTGAAAACCGTGAACGAATTAATGTGTTATGGTTATTAGCAAAGGACATTCATTGGTTTCCCAATGGTTACATCCCATAACCCGAGGTATTTGTAGTGATGTTGTTGAATACTATATTTGGAAATTTGGTTATTGTATTTCTTCCTTAATAACGAACATTCCAGCATTTGTTTGTAAATTTAATTTGAAATTCCACTCGGCCTATTGTGTAAATGGGGTTTCATATAAAGGTCCTCGACAATTTTTCTCATTTATATGTTAACTTGAATTTTGACTATTTCATATTGTATCTCTCATTTGAATAACGGTAGTTATTCACCAGGTTGTGGTATAACATTTCACTTCATAATAAACATGTGTATTGTTTGACATGATCTATTCACCTTTAATATTTCTTTTCCGATCGAATATCAAGGTTTGACCATTACAATGTTATTTTCTGGTTTAACTATTCTCTCCTCTTTTTCCTGTAAACTGGATAAGGAGGGTATGCACAGAGTTTGTATCTCACATAGAACTCACACGACATATGTGTTCCTGTTGCAATTAGAATTTTGTATATATTACCTTTAATGTCAGTCATTCTAACTCAAACTGTTGTTATTATTGATTTTCTTATGTATGTTTTATACGTACCCAACAGTAATGGGTTCGGGATTTCGGCCCTGTCTCTGCCCATAGGGTAATTACTTCACTGTAACCTAGTTCTGGATCACTCTGGGCTAAGACTTGGAGTTCAACTAGAATCCTTAAATCCTTTCTTAGAGCTAATTTCCTCCACCCATTTCCATAGGGTTTTGCATTGTACAATTATGGATCCACCCACTATAGGTTTTCTTTCTTTTTTTACTTTCTGCAACTAAATAGTTTTGTCCCAATGTGATTCCTATATCAAAACATTTTCCTTAAATAGGTTGGGGACTATCCATTTCTCTACTTTTCATGTTCAATCATGTGTAAAGCATATTTCCACTTTTAAAAATTAAAAATAAACTTCCTTTCTGAGTCATATAATTAATTCTTTCCCAACAATTAACAATAAAGAAACAAAATCATGGAAAAACATAAATTATGAAGATCACAGTTACACTTATCTGAATTAGCTTAGGATTTTCCCAGAAAATCAACCAGGAAAGGTCACACCACCCTTCCAACGAGAACGAAAATCATGTTTTTTTCTCCCCCCGAGCTCTTTGCTTCCAAAACGGTAACACAAACAATGAATCTCTGGTCAATTCTCAGATATCAAGATCCCGTCCAACATAGAATTTACAGATTTAAGTTAGATGAGGAGATTTCCACTGGCTCTGGACCAGCTCAAGAAATACTCCATGACAACATCCTTCCCAACTTTAGATGAGCTGATAAAATATATTTCATGCTCTCTCTCCAGGTGTTTCAACTTTGCTAGCTAATCCCTTCTTTTCCCCAATGAGATTCTTTTAACCTCTAAGGAAGGAGAGAATTGTAACTATCTATAATTTCCTGGAAGTTCAAGAATTCATTTTTGGACCTTCCTGTGAGTTTCCAAGATTCACCAAAATATTTCATTCATTTAATAATAAAATAATTACTTAAATATCAAGCTTCATTTAGGATTTTCAACTAAGCCCTTACTCGTTTAAGACTTATACAATAAAAGTAAGAAAAGAAAAATGGTAAATATTCACAATAATCGGGGGGTGCTACATGTTCCCCCCCTTGTGCGGAACACCATCCTCAATGTTCATACTCATTAAGAGAACAAATTAGGATATGCTTGTTGCATGAAATTTCGTCTTCCCAAGTTGCCTCCTTCAGGCTAAAGTGCCTCCATTGCACTATAGCTTGGGTGATAGCTCACCTCCACAACATTGTTTCTCTATGGTCAAGAATACATAGAGGTTCTGTCAGAAACTCTCCATTTGGTTCGACCTATTCGACAACATAACACTTCTTTAGTCCATTGAATCATCAGATCAAAACATATACTTTAGAACTTAACATGTAGTTACCTGTACATTCTGTCAACTTATAATATGTCTTGGATCATACACATATTTCTTTAACAGGGAAACATGAAACACATTATGAATTCATATGTGACTCGGTAGGGCAAGTTGATATGCCATAGGTTCGATCCTTTCCAATATCCGAAAAGGTCCACAATATCAGGGTGCTAATTTTACATAACTTCCCAATCTTAGAGTACTCCTCTTTGGTTTAACCTTTATATATACATGAGCGCCTACATGGAACTCTCGGTAGGCCATTTTTTTATTTGTGTAGATTTTTTTGTCTATCTTGCACAACCTTTAAGTTATGTCGCACCTTCTTTACTATATGATCCATTACCAACAACATGTCAGGTCCTAACATTAGTTTGTCTTCTGGACTACTCCAATTAGTAGGTGTTCTACATTGTTTTCCCATATAGTACTTCAAAAGGACTCATTTTTAATGATTCATGAAAACTATTATTGTATGTAAATTCCACTAAATGAAGGCATTCCTCCCATTTCGTTGGTTGCTTCATTACATACATCTGTAACATATCTTCAAGCACACGATTCACCCTTTTAGTTTGTTGGCATTATGATACAGATGTTGTCCTTGATGGCAACTCACATAGATGACAGTTCACAGTGCAACAGGTTAACAACAAAGGATTATAGATCAGACTCCAGAGATTCAAGAAAGAGAGGTATACGCTAGTTCACTTTGTCCAAGTAGTGTATACGCATGGGAACACAAAACAAAAAGAGGGTATACATATACACGCACTCTCACAAGAGGAAAAGCGTGTACAAGTTGGAAATTCAAGGAAATTCAAGAGCAAAGAATACCAGGGGTCAATACCATGGTATTAGCCCACAATATTGAGTGGAGTAACCACTGTTTGATCCCATCCAAGAATACCACGAGTCATAAGTGGTTTTGGTCCAAGGTATTGAGAAAGGCCTAAAACCATATAAGGAGGAGAAGATCATTAGGCCAAGGTGTGCAAGTGAATGGGTTTCTGAGGAATACTTCTATCTGAAGTATATGTTATGTTGCAGGGGCTATGATTATGAGATGATCTAAAATATTCTGTGCACCTTGGATACAATGTTAGACCAGGATCATAATAACTGAAATGATTTATCATTGCATGATCTGATGTTGATTAGGCTAGATATGAATACTAACGCATGTTTTATTCTGTAAATTTATGATCTGGGTATGTCTGAAGTCTATAATAGTTGTGAAGTTTTAAGTTAGTATTTGCAGATCTATACACTGGTTCGCTTTGTTAAAAGTGTGTATAAACATTGGTTCAACACATCAAAGTAGCGTGTACATTATGAAATATGATGTTTGAAGTTACAGTTGGTTCTAGTTGTTGTTGCAGAGTTCTGGGTTCTTCTTTGTGTTATGGTGACTGTGTTTTGAATGTTCAAATTTATTGATTGTGATTTGCTTTAGCGATGATGGGTTTTCAGTGATTGGTTATATTGCAGTGGTGATTGATTTTGAGCTTCAATGTTGCTGATGGATCCAGTATCAAAATTGGATGAAACATGGCCTTCAGATTGTGGTGTCGTGTTCCAGTAGTATCCAGTCTGAAAATTAATGAAACGTGGTCCCTAGAGGAAAAGATAAGGTCGTAGCCTTCTGTAGACTGGCACCTACATATGGGTAAACATATCGGCCAGTACAAGAGCCAGGGGGAGCTCTCTTCCAATAGCAGCTGGAAAACGAGTGAAGGTTGGAGTCTTCTGTAGGTCGGCGCCTACGTACTAGTAAATGGATCAACTAGTACAAGAGCTAGGGGGTTGTAGCTCCCTTCTAGTAGAAGATGGAGAACGAGAGAAGGTTGTATCCTTCTGCAGGTGGGTTCCTGTGTACTGGTATGAGTTTGCACCAGTACAAGATTGTAAACAGGTTTTTCTTATATTAAAAGAAGACAACAACAGGTGGTTTTTGTCCCGCATTGGGTTTTCACCTTAAATCTTGGTGGTAATGTTTGTTGCTTATGTGTGATGGTTTATTATGTTATTATTGCACATGGTTACTATTTATATGGTTAATAAAGTACTGATGCATTGATGAAAGATTAACATATGATGAATTAATTGAATCATAAGCTCACTAGATATATGATGGTTTCCTTAAAGACAGTTGTGTGTACACGGGAGTTACCTTCATTGAAGTAGCGTATATAAATCAGAGTATGAAAAGAAAAAGTTATTGATTTGACTAATATTGATTCAACACCCCCCCCCCCCCCCCAAGTGTTATTTTCCAACAATTGGTATCAGAGCCGGTCCTTCAGAAGAAGCTTGATCACTTGAAGGGAGATCTTTCAAAATGAACAATCATGAAGGCATGGGATCTATCAGACCACCAATCTTCAGTGGGAACAACTTGGTATATGGGAAAACACAAACTAGAGCATATCTTCAGTCACTTGGAGCTGATGTTTGGGCAATTGTGGAGAAAAGATATCAATATCCAGTAGCAGTCCCCACGGATCCAGGAGAAAAGAAAACATATGAAATCAATGCCAAAGTTGTCAACACCTTATTGGGAAGTCTATCAGAATCAGAATTCGTCAAAGTCATGCAGCTCAACATAGCCAAGGAAATATGGGACAGAATCATTCAAAGCTACTATTATTGCATTTAACAAAATGCAAAACCATGGTATTAATTCCCAAAAACTGTTTTTGTTGCAAAACCATGGATATAAATCTACTTGTTCCTTTTAATGAAAAACCATTCATGTTATTACAAATGCAATAAAATATGTAAAATAACGTAAAACACAATTATCATTATCGTCTATACTTCAAGTGTGTTAATAATACCACAACTATATTATTCCCAAAGAAAAGTAAATGGTCAAAATAAGTCCCAAACTTGTAGATTAAATTGGAGCTACCAAAACATCCAATGAAAACTGTAACCATAGCCAGATACTAATACATGACTGTAGTAACCCTCCCAAAAATAGAATTTTCCCACGCAGAGCAAGGATAATAGCACTTAAAGAGCGCACAAATGCAAAGCTTGTGCCAATAAAGGTTATTTCCAAAACACTGGGATAATTGTTGTGTTGTAGCGGCTACGGCCACCCTCCAAAATTTTGCCTTAGCTTCGTTTTGGTGCCTCCCTACCAACCTTTCACAATAGCATGTCTTGCTTTGTCAAGTACACAAGCTTCAGGGATTTTCTTGTAGAATGACAGCCTATCCATCAGAGCTTGTTGCATTCCCCTCACAGGTTGTTCCTCCAGACTTAGTCCAACTGCAGGTTGAGAAGCTCCCTCAAGAAATTGTGAAATTCTGGAGCTAAACCAGCCTTCCCTCTAGAATTTGTGCAATTCTGTCTGGCAGCCTACTGGGCTCCAAAATTGCTCAATTCTGCTAGTCAGGCTTCATCCAGAAAATTGCGCAATTCCTCCCAGTAGGGCTGCTCGGCCCAGGAATTGCGCAATCCTAGTGTTGTAGCAGATACAACCACCCTCCAAAATATTTCCTTAGCCTATTTTGGAGTCTCCATACCAACCTTACATAGCACTTTGTCTTGCTTCGTCAAGTACTCAAGCTTCAGTGTTTTCCTCGCACAAAGGCAGCCTGCTGATCACAGTTGATCCATTCCCCTCATAGTTTGCTTACCTGGACTTGGTCCAATTGCAGGCTGAGAAGCTTCCCCTCGAAAATTGTGCATTTCTAGAGGGAATCCAACC
This sequence comes from Pinus taeda, assembly GCA_000404065.3. Classification (NCBI taxonomy): domain Eukaryota; kingdom Viridiplantae; phylum Streptophyta; class Pinopsida; order Pinales; family Pinaceae; genus Pinus; species Pinus taeda. The sequence continues at coordinate 63,568 of APFE030559954.1, forward strand.
TTCCCTCCAAGAATTGCGCAATCCTCTCTGATAACCTGCTGGGCTCCAGAATTGTGCAATCCTGCCAACCAACCCTCCCAACAGGATTTGCACAAATTTTCCTAGCAACAGGTTGTTTAGCCCAAGATTTGCACAAATATGGGCAGTAGTCAGCTGCTCTGCCTAGAAATTGCGCAAACCTCCTAGGCAATCAACCCAGCTCCGAGCCAGGAACGCGAATTTTTCCCAAGCAGTTAAGCACTTGCATGCATGGACAGTCTGGTTGACCAGTTCCACCCGGGATCGGGGAAACTTGAATTGCATGCATACATGACTTGATCTTCCCAAAATAGCAAGAGACAACATGCAAAGGCATACCATGATTTAGGGAGCTATTTTTAGTAGCTGAGGATTACATGTAAAGTTGTTATAGAATTTTCCCTCCAAGTGTCGCTTTTTCCTAGATTTCTGGCATGCAAGTCATGAGACCAAACTTATTTATTCGACGCATCAGATCTCATTCATTCACATCAATCTTGGAGCTCTGACATCCCACAACACATCCAAGACTCTTCGACACATCCGACTCAGCTATTCATGGGTAAGTGGCTTCAACTTGTCTTTTTCAGTATTTTTGTCGCTTTTTGTGTATTCGTTTGTGTGAGTGTTGTTTGCTTGATTTCTTTAAACGCTTGTTGTCATTTACATATATTCTATATTTTCCTAGCTCTATTTCAATTTTCGTTGCTATCTCACTGTTGTTGCATGCATGAAACTGTTTTGCACGGGCGTTCGCCCAACCTGCGAACTACCTCACCCACATGCATGTTGATTTGTCTGTTGATTCTTTCATTCATGTTTTGCATGCACTATTAATCACTTTTTCTAACACTTAGTGTCACCGTGCATTTCATTCTCTTACTTTCTTTCAGTTTCCCGTTGGCGAGTCGGGCCAACCTTGGGCCAAGCTCTGCCTTCACCAAGGCTGCATTGCGCAATCTGGGGAAGGAAGGCTTACCTTCCTCTCTAGATTTGTGCATTCTTGACCAGCACTAGCCTCCACAAGACTTTTTTTCACATTTCTAGAGGACAGTGGCTACTTGGCCCAAAAATTTGTGCAAATCTGTCCTTGGGCCAGCAGTCCTTCCCAGTTGGAATTGCGCATTGCGCAATCCCAGCAACCAACTGCCTGACTGGATTGTGCATTTCGTAGATCCAATAGCCAGTTCAGCCTCCAAGATAGCCAGACTGTCTTTTGTGTAGTTCTGACAACCAATCACCTGGCCTCCTAGTGAAATTTGCGTAATCTCGCTCATCAGTTCCCCAGGTATGTGTTGTGTCCTTCCCCGGATTTGGTTTGTTTTCATTGACATATTTCTTGCCATGCATGCTACTTGTTTCCATATCTTTCAGATGTTCATCTGTCTCAATGGCTTCCAAGAGGACATGATCTTAGGACACTAATGGTATTGCAGTTAGAGCAGCAGTTGAGAAAGTGTCATCTAATCTACCGATCTACGAAGATATGAAGTTGTATATAGACAAGGACATCAAAATGAAGTGGCAAGAGGTGAATGAAATATTTGCAGGTAGTTTTGGGGAAGACCTTGAAGACCGTCAGGTGTACGTGAACATTCATAAGTCTGGCTTGTACCGGATTGCATGTAGATACCCCGCGTTCCCATGCACGGACATGATTCACTGGATCGTTTCTCACACTGACCCCGAGACAATGACCTTAAGCACTGTCATTGGGACTAAGCTTGCAACCTTCTGGGCATGATATTACGATGAGATGTATCAGATGACCGAGCCCATGACTATCATGACTCCTCCATTCAGCTTGCCCAACAGCAGAGCTCACTCCAAAGACATTCTGAAGGATTGGGTAAAGGAGCCAGCTCGCTTCAAGATGACACCCAACCAAATCTACAAGACAAAGATATTGAGGAAGGTGTACCAATACTTGGTCATATTCGCATGTTGATTGAGTGGCCAAGCAGGAACTAAAAACTTTCCTCTGAATTGGGTGATTGCATTGGACCAACTAGCTAGGGAAGGAATACCATGCAACTGGTCCAACATATTGGCTCACCAGTTAAAGGAACAAGTCACAAAGGCTCGACAGTCACCGAGGGTATGCATGCAGAGATTTATATGTCTGCTTACATTCTAGATGCAGTGTGTGCCTGACATGAGTTCCTAGGCTTAGAGTGGGCATGGTTGTCGGCAAAGACTATTGTGAACACGTATTTCAAGTTGTTGTCTGAATTCAACTTTATAGGAGTGATCATACGGCTATCCGACCATTTTGTCACCCCAGTGTACAGGTTGATATTCAAACAGGATCCACCCTGCATGTCAAAGGAAACGATGAAGGCATTGCTAGGCATTGCATATTGGTATGCCTCACCGTCCAACACATTCATCTGAGTGTTCAGTGTGGAGATGTCTCTACATGTTTTGCCAAAGTTCGTCTTGGACGTGCTTGTCATGCAGAAAGTAGTGTACCACATCTCGACAGGATTGACAGCTAGACTACAACGGAAGAAGAAGGCACCTTGGCCCACTCTTCCATTGCAGATTGGTTTATATGAGATCCGGAGTATCAAGCAAGAGGATGTTGAAGCAGAGAAGGTGAGGAAGTATCCTTTCAACTTCCGAAGCTTCAACCTGTATGACCCACATTGCATTATGAAGGATCACTGGATAAGAGTTCAGTTCAACTGGATCCATGGGGCATGTCATTGGTCGAAGGCGGACTCGTGGAGATACTGTTACAATTCCTCTAGACCCAATGAAAATGTCAGCTTCATCGTATAGTGGTTAGTAAAGAAGCATGAAGCAGCATCAGAGGCAGCAAAGCCAAGCATACTTGTGCGTGAGAAAGGGAAGTGGAAGATTGTTGACCACATGGAGGAAGAGAAAAGTTGCAAGTTTAGAGAAGATCCACTTTTAGAACAAGAAACTAGGGTTATTGAGGCGAAGAGGCAGCAACGCAACAAGCGAATCACGCGAAGAAAGATAGATAAGAAGAGAATGGAAGAAGCAGAGAAGGAGTTGCATGAGATGAGGGAGAAACTCTGGAAAGAACAAGAGTTGCACCAACAGTAGCAGGAAGCCAAGTAGCAGCAGATTTAGCAGGGGGCGCATCACATGCAGACAGATGAAGCAGTGCCCATACAAGTAGTTGATTCATCTGAACATCTAGCATCAGGCAAACAGGGTGAACCATCGCAGGGGAAAAATTTTTCTCATGATATAGAACAACTGCATGAATAGTTGGATGCAGACATGGAGTAGTAGGAGTTAGAATAGGATACTGACCTCACGCCTCACCATAAAGAGGTCAACTCACCTGCTTCATTACATCCCGATGATGAGCAAGTCTCGAATGACCAAGGAGGCATTGAGATCCTTGGTGGTCAACGGAAGCAGAGATGCATAACATCTCCTTTGACGAATCTCATCACAAAGTTGTGCAGTCTCAAAGAGTACTGACTCTTGAGGACCAAACATCCCCTGCACAATTTAAAGAGCAAGTGATCGTGATTGATGTGCACAAGCATCCAGATGCTTTGGCCGGTGCAACTAGAGTGTATGCTAAAGCCACTATCTCAAGTGTTTGTTTTCTCATAGTTGAGAATGAGCGAATGGTGAAGGAACTATAGGTGGCGAAGCAGGGAGGAGACTTGGTGACAATGTCGGCCAGAGATGAACTGAAAAAGGAAATACTAGATGAAGTATTTTCCTTGGACATAGTTATGCGAGCATTGTACTCCAAGTTTGGTACCGTGCATCAAGCAGTCGTTCATCTCCACGGATGGCAACAACGATGTGCGAAAAGAGCACGCATCTTGAAGAACGTACCCAACATTGTACCTAGATGCTATGGAGGCAAGGTTCAGGTTTCAAACTGATGTCACATCAGAACACATGGACACTATCAAGGACTACCAATCCTGACATCAATATGTCATTGTTGATTAGCATGAGGATGTTGAGCAGTTGGACTTCTATGGTTCTATAAGTCTGAATGATGTCTAGTTTGGCTTGTCCAAGCCATTGTTCACATGGGTACATGTGCATTGTAATGTTGAGTCATGTCAAGTGTAAGTCAAGTGTCAACAGTTGGATGTAATAGTCATAGAGTAGGTGAAGAGTCATTAGAGTAGTTGAACTATCACAAAGGGGAATTTCAAGGGTTACCCCACCCTTTGATATAAATAGTCCCTCATGACTCATTGTATAGGATTTTGGTCAGCCAAGCTTCTACTAAGACTATCTTGAAGAAGGCTTGGACAATATTGTAACATGCCTTGGCTTCTCAACTGCACAGAGCTAGTACATCGCTTTGGAGGAGCAGGTGGATGTGGCTATAACATTCCACTGTTAAGGCTAGCAGGTTTACATGGATGTATTGTATGATTGTGACTTACACTTCGTTATATAATAAGAGCCAACACATTTTCATGCATATGTTGTTATTGTAGTTGGACTGCTCCGGTTGCTTTAATGATATATTTTTTTTAACTTGCATACTTGTGTATGAACTGATTCACATGCAATTATATGAATCTTGTTGTTAATGTGTTGCATATGTCGTTAATGTTGTCACCGTCTATGTCGACCACTCTGTCGGACATCAAACAAACCTTTCACTTGAACCTTTCCATAACAACTGTCGCACTTGTCTCGAACTGATCCATGAGTGATGTATGTGTTATCTTACCTTGTATGATGTGACTTCCGCATGCAAGTGGACTGCTCCACTGGAAGATGTGCATGTCCTTTGTGTTGTGTGTTCCTAGCCGAGTTGGGACTGGTCCCTTTCAACCTGGAACTCACCTTCACCTCCTTCCCCCTTAGAAGTGTTGGAACCTCTCATACACCTTCCTTGACTAACTGCATCAATCACACCCTTGTTGCTAATAGATTTATTCTACGTGCCTCTATGCGACATCGCGGTCAAGGCATTACCTTACAACCCACTGTTGGGTCTTCTACACCAAATACTCTGAGGTATAATTGGGAATTCTTACCGGGGAGATCCCCTTGACATGTTGGCGAGTTCAACACTATCAACACCTGGGCAGCGTTCATCCACTCTGCCTAGAAATTGCACAAATCTCCTCGGCATCTAGCCCAACTCCCTTCCAAAAATGTGCATTTTATTCCAGTAGTTGAGCAGCCTCTTGCATGTGTGGTTAAGTTGACCGATTCCCTCCCGGACCGAGAAAAACTGATTTGCATGCATGGGCTTCTTCTCCCAAAGCAGCATGCAAAGGCATCCCTTGATTCAGGGATCTACTTTTAGCAGCTAGAGGTTGCATGCAAGGATCATCTCAGAAACCTCCCACCAAGTGTCTCTCTTCCTAGATTTGTGGCATGCGCGTCACATATTCGATTTTATCAAAACTCATCAATCGGATGCTATAGAACTCATTCTTAACATCAACCTTGCATCTTTTACATCCCACATCCCATCTAGGAGCCGTCAGCATAATCAGCTTAGTTGTTCTGGGATAAGCCCTCTTTCCATTTCTTGTGTTGCATTTCTAGCACTTTTTGTGTTTCACTTCGTATGAATGTTGTCTACTTGATTTCAGTGAGCGCTTGCTGTCATTTTGATACATACTAGCTTGTACTAGCACCATTTCAGTTTTTGTTAGCATCTCACTGTTGTCACATGCATGAAATTGTTTTTCACAAACAGTCGTCGATTCGACGACTCGCCTCACCCACATCCATGGTGTTCCATTTTCTAAATCTTTAATTCATTATTTGCATGCACGATAATTCACTTATGCTTACACTTGGTATCGCCATGCATTTGCATTCACATTCATTTTCAGTGGCCCGTCGATGAGTCTGGGTAGCCTTGGCCCAGACTCTGCCTCACCAAGATAACATTGCGCAATCCTAAGAGGGAAGGATCTGTCTTCCTCTCAGGAAATGCACATTTCTTCCCAGTGACTATCCTCCAATCTTGCATTGCACAATTCTGAGGGACAGTGACTACTAGCCCAGAAAATTGTGCAATGCAGTCACTGAGCCTGCAATCATTGCCAGTTGAGATTGCGCATTGCGCAATTCTAGCAATCAACAACCAAACTAGACTGTGCATTGCACAATTCTAGTAGTCATTCAGCCTCCCAATAGTCCAGGTTGTGCCTTACGCAGTCTTGGTAGTCAATCTCCCGAACTCTTGGCAGAAATTGTGTAATCTTCATGATCAATCACACAAGTATGTTACAAGTTAGTTCTCAAGTTCATTTTGGTTTTCGACTGATAGATTGTTTGCCATGAGTGTTTCCATGTCTCCAAGTATCGCAGGTGTTCATCTGCCTCTCATCAATACATGTACAATGGTTTCCAGGAGAGCAGAGTTGAAGACACTGTCCAAAGCACACTTAGGAATGCAGTGGATCAAGTGTCTATGGACTTGCCTACCCACGAAGACATCAAGTTGTTCATAGAAAAGGACATCAAGATATGACGACAGCATCATCACAACAAGCAGCGTCATGAACAACAGTTGAAGGTAGCATACTAGATGCAACGAATGTAAGAGGAAGGTTGTTGACAACATAGAGGTGAAACAAAGTTGCAAGTTCAAGCAGATCCACTTGTGGTGAAAGAAACTTTGGAGACTCAGGCTATGAAGTGACGGACTGACATGAAGATCACGCAAAGGCATAGAACGGAACAGAGAAGGAGTTGCATGTGCTCAAGCAACAACTCAAGGAAGAACAAGAGCTGCATAGACAAGAGAATAAGTTGCAACAAGAATAGGTACAATGGTGAGCGCAACATGCACTCACGGATGTAATTGCACTTGTACAAGTTAAAGATCCATCCCAGCAGCTCGCACGGAGCAGACATGTTGAGCAGTGTTGTCGATCACATGCAAGGGAATTCAACGGCATGCATGTCATCGTGTGCACGCATGCGATCCCACCCATTCAGCACACTCACCGAGGCAAAGACAAGAAGCAAGTCCAACTGGAGCTAAACATGTAATTGACAGTTGATGCACATGACCACTAGCACACATTGGAAGATCAACACTGACACTATGCATAAGTGTGTTTCCGATTTGACCGCACCCAAGAAGACCATGTGCATGTTAGCATATGAGTTGGATGGAGGAGCCACACTAATGCACCCAGATGCAACAGAGGCAAGAGTTTGCTTCAACAAGATGTCACCATGGAGTGCATGCACACCATCATGGATGACCAAGCTTGGCATCAGCTCACCGCCTTCGCCATCACAAGCATGTCAAAGAGTTGGTCTCACCACAATGGATTGAGTGCCAGTGATGTATTGCATGGTGTTCTTAAGCCATTTTTTCTCACATGGGTCTTGTCAAGTGGAAGTTCAACTGTCAATAGTTGTATGTAACAACCTAATAGAGTAGATGAAGAGTCATGAGGGTAGATGAACTGTCACAAAGGGGAATGTCAAGGGTCACCCCACCATTTGCTATAAATAGAACCTCATAACTCATTATAAATGCTTTTGTTCAGCCAAGTTTCCAATAAGGCTATCTTAGAGAGAGCTTGGATAATATTGTAACGAGCCTTGGCTTCTCCACTGCATAGAGCTAGTACATCTCTTTGGAGGAGTGGGCAGTTGTGGCTGTAAAGTTTCGCAATCAAAACTAGTGGTTGGACATGGATGTAGTGTATGACTGGAACTTACACTTCTTAATATAACAAGATCCAGAACGTTTCATGCATATGTTGTATTGTATTATATGCTATCTGGTTTACTCTAAATTATATATGTATTGGTTTGCTTACGCATGCATGTATATCTATTTGTGTATGTATGTATGAATCTTTCTGAAATGTGCCATTGGTTTAATCATCGCTTTGGATTGCTTGCTAATTTGCCTTCCATGTTGTGATGCATCTTCACTCGTTTGTTCACTTCCAAGCCGCATACTATTACAGGTTTCCAAGGGATGCACTCACCTCACCCTCAGTGTGTTAGAACCTCTCATGCACCTTCCTTGACTTATGACAATTGTCACACCCTTGCTACCAACAGGGACATCTTACTTGACTCTATGCAAAAACGCGGTCAAGGCATTGCAGTACGACCCACTATTGGGACTCCTACAGCAAACGGTCTGAGGTCTAATTGGGACTTCTTACTGAGGAGATCCCCTTACATGTTGGCGGGTCCAGCACCATAAACATGTTGATAACTATATTAATGAGTGGCCCAAAAGTAGCTCCATTAAGTAGAGAAGATGTCATAAGTAACATTACTCATTTTTCTCATTATATGAATAGGCAAGGATGGACATAAGACAAATTGTAGAGCCCAAGAAATCAAGCCATATGTAGAGATCATCAATATTTCAAAGAATTTGTAAATAAACCCTCACCGTTGTTGTGATGAGAGTAGCACTAAGCGATAGATATACCCTTTCTAGATTATTTTAAATAGTAAGGATGTTATTTTTGAGGTTTTGAGAGCATGATAATCCCATGAAGCATAACCAAAACCTTGCTAAGTGAGATCATCCCTCCCCCTTTCAATTAGTAGCATGCAGATCCATCATATATTCCTTGAACCGGTAGTTGAAAACCATTCCAAAACCAAGTGGGGGTGTCTACAACTAGTTATTGATGCTAAACTGAATGACAACTAAAGTTGGGTGCATGCAGGGGATGGATAGAGATTCAACTCTCATTTTAGAGCACACCAAGTGCATCAACTCTGATTATAACCATTGAACAAGTCTACAATTTAACTTGGCATATCTAAATTGCTCACATTTTTCCATGTGATGATGGTAGCAAGAATCATTTCTTTGATGGGATTTGATGCATGGATTTCCACCTTCATTTCATTATCATAATAAATAAAATTACAACCTCCATGATCTTGTGGACTATGTGATGTGATATAAGAAATTTGCATGTAATAAACACAATTTAAACGTTGCAAATAACAAGTGGAACATTGTGAGATAACTTCACAATAATTGAGTATAAACATATGGAAAGCAATTCCTTGATAAGGATATTTAATGTTGGTCTCTCTACTAGATCGTATGTTACATTATAGTTACAAAAATAATTGGAAAATAGAAATTAGAAACCAATACAAACATTAACATATCAAAATAATCAACGGATTGTTTAATGGTTCTTTTATGTATAAGTTAATATATAAAAGATTCTAAAATCCATATTTATACATCCAAAATCAATTTTTATATGTGGTTGCTCAATTAAAACTAAACATGAGTTACACATCAAGATAATCTCTTTATCTTTATCAACAAAAATAGAACAAAGTGCTTGTTCAATTAAATCCTTCAATGACTAAGCATTTGTGGAGTGATTATAGAAATAAATTTTAATGGTAGAAAAAAATACACACCATTTATTAGGATTTCAAAATTAATATGCATGTTTGGGTTCTAGGGACATTGCAAAGTTGGAGGTGGTGGTCATCATGATTATTTTACATCACCGTCACATGAAGCCATGAGGAGTATTCACTTGTTGTTGAAGTTGGATGGTGATTCCTATGTTGGGTGCCTTCAGTGTACCATGAACATGTAGAGCATATGTTGATGGGGTTGCTTCGATAATTTGAAGTTCAAGGATATTGCATTTATTTGATCAACATGATTTCTTGTGGAGCTTGGTGCAATGATAAGATTAGCTATTTGATTAGCTAGGAGCCATAGGGGCATCCAACACATGGAGAAAATGCAAGAATAATTTTGGTAGATGTAGTCAAATTGATCCGAAGATAAAATGGCATCAACGCATGGTATTCATCCACCCACAGAATTTACCCATGGTATTATAAGTGACAACCACCCATGGTTTTGTAAGTGGTACCCACCCATGGTATTCATTCACCCATGGTATTTTCCCATGGTATTGTCACATCCACCCATCGTATTCATTCACCCATGGAATTAACTCGTGGTATTGTAACTGAAAAAGGACTATAAGTAACAAGTCACATTTTGTAAAAGGACAGATTGTCCACTACAATGTAGCTTTTACAATTATTCTTTGTTTTAATAAAAAAAAATCTTTGTGGTTTTGTTTATTGGGCATTCTCCTCTTTTTCTTTTGGCATTTCAATTTTTCAAATCTTGGGGGCCTCTCCCCCAAAATCCATTTTATGATTCCATGGGAATGAGGGTTTGATGCATATTTCATGGGGGAGGATGGAAGCTATTTTGAGTGGGGGAGGATGTGATGCCCTCAGGAGGAGAGCGCACACAACCGAAGAGGTGTAGGAACAATAACATTTCCATTGCAATAGATGCAATGTTACTTGCAACATTTCTAGGAAATTTGGGGTTTTTGGGTGGGCTTGGTTCATTGGGCACACAAGGCGACTTAGCCAAGACAATCAAGCGTGATAGTGGGCATGCACGCCCAACCGAGTGGGCATCAAGATTACTTCATGTGTGGGGGTGCGAAAAGGCATGTGTATGCCTAAGATGGGATGATATGACTGAGCGAGACGAGTGGCATCGTTGGGGTGTAGATTCTTGTTCCATTGAAACAAGTTGATGATGGATGGCCAAGATGGAATGAGTTCTGTTGTGAAGATGAAACGAGTAAGATAGGATGATCGATCAAAGTAGGATGGGATAAACCAAAGATGGGTTAGCTTCGACCGAAAGTGTGAGATAAGAGAACCAAAGATGGGTTGACTTAAAGTAAAGTGATGGGAAGGGTGGAGGGACATCAAAGGGCCACACCTCTTCATATTCACCCTTACAACAATACCTATATGTGTGAAGATGAGATGGTGGAGACACAACTCGACAATAATCAAAACACAAAGGTACATAAGAAAATATCACAACAAGGACGAGAAGTGTGTATGACAAAATATAAGGGAATTGTTTTTGGGGGTTCCATTCTTGTGATGGGTTAGCTCTCTCTCTCCCAACCATGAAGTTAAAGATCGAACTATTGAACTAGTTTTGTGATTTGGTCAAGCATATGGTCTTATGCAATATAGACCAAGAAGGTTGTGCAACAAGTCCAAAGTGCAAGTTTAAGCCACGTGATAGATGTGATTCTTGTAAAGTCAAGTGGCAACAACCCATGAGGTACATTTTTGACGTTATATTGTTGTAAAATCATATTGTGGTTGAGAAACTTGTTGAAGACCCAAACATAGTTGATTTAACACTTGTAAAGATTGTAGTTTATACATTATTTTCGAGTTTGGTTGCAGGTCACTCCTCCCATATTGTGTGTACATTTACTTGGTGAATATATATGTATTTAATGTTAATGAAGATGAAGATGAATGCATTTAAATAAAGTTAATGTTGTAATTAACATATGGATGTACATGTATGAGAATGCTAATATGGATGAAAAAGATACACTTGGGTTTTAGATTAAGTTTGAGATTTCACTATATAACTTGTTTAAGACATCTTAAAACGGGTGTTGAAGTATTGTTGAGGTGGTTTGGCCATCAGTGGGGAACGCGATGGTGCCACACAACTAGAGATCACAAAATTCCTAAAACCATGCGAAGTCTCTAAGGGCATGACACCTTGCATCCAAGGTGATTAGGTTCTTATACTAAATGAAAGGAAGCAAAGGTGAGGAATATGCTTCCTACACTAATCTATGAGAGAAGAATGTGTGGAAATTTATAACATTATGGTTGCAAATAAATCAAATAAGAAACAAACCATTAACAACACGATTCCCTAGGGAAATCTCCTTTGAAAAAAAAATATCAAAGTCTAAAGCACACTAAATGCATTACTTGGCAACTAAATAATTACAACACAAAGTCTAAGTGCCCTAAAAAAGAGTGTTGAGTGGTAGCATAAGGATTCTAGAATTTTTTCAGCAAAACATTAGTAAGTTAAAACTTACACTATGTTTTCCTCCAACACTAACACTACATAAATAGGCATAACAAAACCAGAAAGCATTTAAGGTTTTCCAATTCTATATGGCAGAAACCACAAGCAAGTAATCAGCCAAATGCTACTACTTAGCATCCATTACGTGCTACTACTCTACATTTATTTCCATATTTATTCCCTACCACAATTCTACTACAAAAGTGCAAAGTATATAACACACCTATCAAACAATGGGAAAACCTCTCATAACTTAGTTGTCAAACCAACCGTGGGGACAACCATCACTAGTTGCTCATGCAAGTTGACTCAATACTATTTCAAAATTATCCACTAGTGCTTCTTAAGGATGCCCTAAAAATATCTACTAGTGCTTCCTAAGGGGAGACTTGCACTCCTGCAAGATGCCCATGGGCCTTGGGCTGTTAACCTATTTCCTTACATCCGAGAAAGAAAAACTCTTAGCTAAACAAAACAGTTTTACCACATACTTGATACCCAAACGCATATAACACCTATTCCAGCAATCCCTAATCATTTATAATATAAAAATGTATTTTAAATACCACTATTATTATTATTTTTAAACAATTTTAATAAAAATCATCATCATCTACAATAAACTTTTAATTATTCAAATCACTTTCAAAATTATCTCATTAAAAAAGCTCTTATAAAGATTCTCAAAATCAACATCCACCTTTTAATTATTCAAATCACTTTCGAAATTATCTCACTAAAAAACTCTTATAAAAATTCTCAAAATCAATATCCACCTTTTAATTATTCAAATCACTTTCGAAATTATCTCATTAAAAAAACTCATAAAGATTCTCAAAATCAACATCCAAAATTTGAAATTGCCTTGAAAGTAAAAACATCACGATCACCACTCTAGTGACCTTTCCAAACAGAATCATGTCGATGTTCATTGGGTTTGAGAACACTAAAGTCATAACTCAGCTTGTTTTTTCTAATTTCAATTATCAGAAATAACAGACTTTATGGCATCTATCTCATGTCAACTTACAATTTGCAGGGCACCACAGAATAAGTGCCTTTGAGCAAAGCCAAATTTAATATGAAATAATTTATATTTCTATGTTTATAGAGTTTACAAAATAAAACTTGCAGGGTAGATTCTGGGTTGATCATAAAATTCATTATTATTTATATAATATGAATATGATTAAATTTGCACGCAAAGTGCATGGTTCAACGGCGGGGTTGATGGCTGACTCGCTCCCTATCCAGGTTCGATCCACGATTTGTGATGCTGCTGTGTAGCGATATGTGTATTTGATGGATGTGATTGATGCGACATATATATATGTAAAATATTTTTATAAATGGCCTAATATATTAATTCTGTAAGGGACTGACCCCCTTTGAAAAATATGAATATGATGAAATTGGTTATTTAAAATAAAATATTGAAACCTATTCTATTAAACAACATTTTTTATCTTCCTGGTAAGAAAACATTAAAACGGTCATTTGCCCTGTGATGTAGTGGTAATTTGTAGAACTTCCTCCCAAACTTGAGTGGTCAAGATATGAGGACATGTGACAGTTCAAGTGTGAAATATATGATGTTTTTACCAAAATTTCTCAATAGGATTCACACAAGCAATAATGCATGTGAAATCAGCCATCAAGAAATCATATATGTATCTGAATACAACTCAATGGAAAGTAATATTGAATCTAGTTTACATTGGATCTAATTTACAGGGGAGATAATTCTCTGCTCTGTACATTTGCCCTTTTAACATACACCTATGGCAAGGTTGTGCAGTGAACATGCTAATACATCAGAAGCAGCAAGCTGCTTCTGCTTTAATGGTAGAGGTCTACTTATCATCAAGGATAATGTAATGTTTGTCCAAGTACTGATTTGTTATGGATGCCAAGATCACCACCAGCAACACTTCAAAATGAATTTCCATACCCGTTCCAAGCTTCATCAACAAATATGATGCTGCCACCAGTGGAAACAATCATGATGCAGAGTCTCAGCACAAAAGCTGGAAGATGATTGATGTTAAAGCTGTGCTGCAGAGATTGCAGCATCCAAGCATCCATCCAACTCACCTCTTGGCTGCAACTCTTCACAGTTGACAGCTCCCAAGTTGACACTGCACTTTTCTTGTCTGAATGGAAGCTCCTAGATGGAGCAACCAGTACGAATGTCTGATTTTGACAAAGGTTTATCTGAAGTTAGAGAGTTGCCTCTGCAAGTGGTCAAGACTTACAACAACCCATTGACCATGGGGAATTGAAGACCAATTAGACCAGTCAGCCACATCTCCATATTTACAACCTGCGGCCAGTCCCATCACTCTCTGTCTAGGAGAAGGCCTTGGGCAAAGCTCAATTGACCTATTGACCTCTGCATTGGTTTCCCCTGTTGGGCTTGGGATGCCAAGTGATGGAATGGGACTACTCGGGTAGGAATTCCATGCTTGATCCCCAAAATCTAAATTACTGGTTGGGGACACTGGAAGCCTAATGGCCTCTTCCTTCATGGTAGAGCAGTCCTCCTTTAGAAAAGGATGGCTCAAAAGCTCTGTACTGGTCCATCTCTTCTTGGGGTCTCTACGAAAACATTTCTCTTGGAAATCCTGGATCTGAGGTGAAAGCGATGCAGGCAACTCTGGTAGCTCTTGTGTGCATCCAATTTTATACATCGCGGTAAGGGGATTGGAAACATTGCTCAATGGAGGCCTGCCAGTGGCCATCTCCAGTACTGTACGGCCGAGAGACCAAATATCAGAAGCAGGCCCCTGCTCCACTTGGTTCACTGCTTCTGCAGCCATCCACAGAGGAGTCCCCCTTAATTGCAGTGTCTCCTGGCCCTCCTCTTTATTCCCAAGCCTCTTAGCAGAACCAAAGTCAGCAAGCTTCACACCATTGGCACCCACAAGAACATTCTTGCCCTTAATATCACAATGCACAATCCCCTGCCTGTGGAGGTAATCGATCCCACGTAGGATGCCACGAGTGTAGGCTCTGATCACGGATTCGTTGAGCTGCCCACCAAACTTAACCAGCAGATCCCCCACACTGCCACCCGGAATGTACTCCATGAATAAATTGTGCGTCCTCACACCATTCACGACGCTGTAATTGTGCCCCAGGCAGCGAACAACGTATGGAGAATTCATACACCGCAAAATCTTGTATTCATTATCCAATGCCCAACTATAACCAGCTGTGGATTTGACTGCAAAGATGTGGCCATTAGAGCTGTTCTTGACGAGGCTTACTGTTCCATGAGCTCCGACCCCAATAATGGCGCCCCTCACCCATCCCTCCTCGACTTAAGTCTCCATTCCCACCCAACTCAACAATACACAAGATGAATGTTTGTGTTTTGAATCGTGCAGACCCTCCGGCGTGCTGTGGTAAGGTTATAGAGGGTCTGTGAGAAAATGGCGGGCGCACAAAACGGCTTTCAGACGCTGGCGTTGCTTTTCAAAGCGGCCGCCGATTTTTAGCAAGCTGCCTTTGTTTTCTACCTTTATTTGCCCGTCGTTGGTACTTGGTAGAGTTAAAAATATCTGCGCAATTGGCTCGCTTGCATGGCGTTTCAGCCATAAAGATGTACGGAAAAGCGAAACATCATCAACCGCACAGGAGCCGTCCGTTCAAAGGCAATTGGTACGCTAGTGTCAGAGACGGATGCCCAACTCATAATAACGACCCCTACAATATCGACGGGGTCAGGAAATTAATGTTTTTATAACCATCAACATAGCAAGTTATTTAATTTTTTTTGGTTATGTAAGGTAAGTTTGGAGATGAATGACTCATTATTTAAATTATTTTTATACCACACGTGGTTTGGGTCACATCAACTTTTAGCATGGTTAGATTTTTACCTAAAAATTGTGACCTCTTAACTACAAAGTGCGCTAACAAAATACTTTGTCATTATATATCGCACTATTTTTCATTATTATTTAAAAAACAAAAAACACACTAATTAATAATAACAATATAATCTTTAATTAAATAATCTTAATTGGAGTGACCTCTCAACTACATAACAAAACACCTGTCACCAATATTGCATTATTTTTACTATTATTTAAAAACAAAAAACACATTATTAATAAATATAATCTTAATTATAAACCTTAATTGAATGATTAGTGAACGACTGTTCCGGAAAATTTATCCAAACTCTTTATAGACATATTATATATTTTTTTTTCATTGAATATTAATTCACATTAATTAAAATAAAAAATCCAATTTTAAAATCACAATTAAACCATTACATTAATATATAACCAAAAATTACATACTCTATTTCTCTTTTAATCTTATTACTTCTACTCTCAAACCATTAAATCTACTTAAATTCTGTAATTAATTTTTAAAAATCACATTTAAATACCTCATCGCCTTGTTTGGATAAAAGTGCTTTTAACGCGCGATTAGAAGTATCTAGAAAGAATTAAACTTTAGATTCGTCTGATAAGAATACCGAACCACGCGATACGTGTGCATTACATGTATCTCAAAAGAATTATGCTTCAGATTCCTTCGGCATTCCACTACTAAATTGGGGGACCCTTCGATGCCTAAATCGACGAAGGTGGAGATTAATGAAAATGAACTTGTTTTCTAGAGTTATGGGAATCAAAATTTTATGGGAATGGAAATTCTTTTATAATATAAATTATTATATTATATTATAATTATTAGTATATATTAATTTTAATTACTGATTTATTATATTGAGGACATTAAATTTTTTTATTCTCTTAGTGAATATAGGAATGTAATCACAATTCAAGATTTTACAAGTTGAATATAGGAATGTAATCACAATTTAAGATTTTACAAGTTGATTGAAGCATATTGCTATAAAGGAACTTTAATTTTTTATATAAATGAAATCAATTTAAACCATAATTTTTAAAGAGATTTTTTTTTGAGAAATCAATTTAAACTACAATTTATCTAGTAAAAAATAAAATAAAAAATAAATTGAAAATTAAGATGGATTCAATTGAGAAACAAATTTCTCATTAAATGAATATTTAGTAAGGATAAATTATCAAAATTTTCATCCAAACTTAGTGTTAGCACTTAAATCTGCCTTAGGCTGAAGGAAGGCAAAATTCAGGGTAACCACAAACCATGCTTAGTCTGGTAGCTAGCCCTACCAGAACAGGGGAGGGCTCTCTCCGAATCACACTCAGTGAATAGATACACAATCTGGTCTGAGATGACTTGCAGTGAAATGTTGATTTTAGGCTAGTAAATGAATATGGAAACAAGAAAGCAAATCTTTATAAATGTCTGAGTTTCTGGGATGGTATGGGACCAACGAACAGTAATGAGCGGAGAATTTAACACAAAGGCACAGATTACTTCGTGAGGCAAGACAGGCGGAAAGTCTAGCAATTAAACTTGAAGTAAATGCGGAATGGAAAGATTGTTTAGGAGGGTGAAAAGGGCATAAACACATGAATCCTTTTCAACAGAAGAAAAACACACAGCGTGAAACTTTCCCACAGGCAGAGCAATAAATATGAATTCTACCTTATCTTACTTAGAAAATTTCACTGGAAATGAAGATGAATGAACTGTGAAACATAACGAAATACATATGAAACATAAAGAGAACACATTTGCTACACTCACACCACAAGAATCTCATGAAACAGAGCCGCTGCCTTTCATTAATCCTCTGCCAAGATGTACAATGAAGAACTAAGTTTCTCTCCCACAGTCTCCCAGAAATTACCATCAACCAACCCTTTGAAAATGGTTTGCATACAATAAGTAGACTATGCCACTGGGAAATAGAACGACCAAGAGTTTGGGAGTTTTTCGAATCATTACAAAGTGGAAGTGGAAAGCCAACCATTAGTTACAGGTGCAGTGTTACAAAAATGACAAATGGCTTGGGTGACTACTCGCCTTCCTTTGCCACTTAGATAGAAGGCAACCTTTAGTGGAAATACTTTAAATTTTTCCTTAGGTGCCGAAAAAAGTGTAGTGTAGATGAGCGGGCCCACTTGGAGAAAGTCGCGAATCGAAATGTCGCAAAGCGGAAGTGATTTTGGCCTTTTTCTCTATATGCGCCGTGCCAAAATCTATATGCGTTGCGCAACTTTGGAGGCGATTTTGAGGTACTTGCTGAAGTCCAAATTGTGCACAAGTGTGCTTGTTAGAAAACCTTGCTTGTCTACTTTCCAACCCAAGTGGAATTTCTGAATTTGGTGCTCATTTGCCCCTCCAAAACTTCATTCTCCCAAGACTGCTTCCTGTGTGTCAAAATAGGGGTAGAGAGGTCATTTTTTTTAGTATTTTTGACTTCCTGGGGACTCAAAACTTGCCCAAACTTCTTGGCCATGCACCAACAGTCATGATTTTTCATGCTGAATCCAAAAATGCAAACCATTCTTGATTTGGAGCTCCCAATCCTAAGCGTCGCGCCAGTGGCGCGATGCACATGGAGAAAAAACCTGTTTTGTGCCCAAAAATTTGTCAAGTGACCAAAATTGTCCCAAATTTTTTGAAATTTGGGCTGGAGCTTCTCTATGAAGTGTCATGCTGGGCCAAAGAGGTTTTGGCCAAGATTCGGAGCCGATCTTGCTCTTTTTGCCTCTTTTGTCTTTTTGTTGCCTTCCTCAATTTCGCCTTCAAGTTCCTTATCCAATCCTTGGAACTCATATTGCATGCCCTGTAATGATAAACCATATGCCTCAATAATGCTTTGTCCTTGTCGCTTTCGCCAACTGCTTCTCTAAGTGGATGTTGATCCTTTTGAGCCAAACCTCTCGATCAGCCTCTATCTCCTGCTGAATGGGTGTCCTCTCATTTAGGCTTCGTTGGGCAGCCTTCTGGTCTTCACTGATGTTTTGCCACCGCTATGAGGCCTCCTGGGTGCATGTACCTTTGTTGGCGAATCACTATGTGTCTCTTCTTCATGATCATATGACGGATCAGATGTCATGTTTGTTGTATATGGACTGTGCTTGGACCGCCCTTTGATGATGTATGAAACTATGTGTTGTTATGAACTCTGCCACCAAGGGGAACAATGCAAAAGGGACTGTTAGGAAGGGGAAATAATATGATGGGATTAGGGGTTATGGGGAGAGATTTTGTTTAGGGACATGTAGGAGGGTTTGGGGATTTTATAAGGTAGGGTTTTGGGGTTTACATTAACAAATGAGTGGAGGGGATAGGGAATAGGGGTTTAGTAATGTTTTAGGGTAGGGAAAGATGGGAAAAATAGAATAGGGGGGAAGGGAACAATGGAAAGAAGGGGAAAAATGAAAGGTGAAAGGGAGGGGGAACCTTGGTATCAACACAACAAATTTGCAACCCTAGAGCAATGGCTTTGATGATTTCAAGTGGTAGGGTTTAGGCGTTTTTTATTGTGACTATACACGGCCATAAACCACCATCATGTTCACAAAAACAATATGAGCAAATGAGATTTCGACCCTACCTGTCAATTGGAAGGGATTCAAAGCGATTTGTTGCAAATTTGGAACAAAACCGGGCCTTTGTGGGTGTGCGCCACGCCCTTCTGCATGTGCACCGCGTCCTTTATATGCGCCGCACCTGTGTTAATTTAACACTGCGTGGTAGTGCCTAGTGCGCCGCACTCCCTCTATGCACCGCGCCTCTCTGTTTGTGTGTCGCGCCTTGTGAAAACACCTCCAACCTCACTCAAAACGCGAGCTTGCTTTCTCAATCACCTTGAAATGCTTTCTCTCTATCCTTGGTGTCGAACAAGTTTTGAAACCTTGTGGAATGAAGAATTTTCAATTTGGAGGATAATTTCTGTGAATTTCATGCCTTTTAACCCTGTGCGCTGCGCCTCCCATGTGCACCGCGCCAGTTTAAATTTACACTGGAAAATTCCTCCCTGTGCGTTGCGCTCCCTCTAAGCGTCGTGCCTTTTTGCAAGAGCCTTTTGGAGGCCTTCCTGGTGTCCAAATTGGGTGCAGGATAGCGCGTTGGAAAGGTCTTTGAGTATACTTTCCAACCCAACAAAAAATTTTCAATTTTGAGTTCATTTGCCCTGTCAAAAATCAAATCTCCCAAGAATGGTCAAAATGTGCCAAATGAGGCTGCCTCAAGGCAGAGTGCTATTGTAGTCAACTTTTGAAGGTGTTCCTCAACTCCAAATTGAGCTCATGATAGCTCATTGGAAAGCTCTTTGTGTATAGTTATCATTTTACTCATTAAGCAAGTCATTTGGCTGACCAAGTTAGAAGAAAACTTGATTTTCCCAAGGTCACGTTAGAGGTGCATCAATTCTCCCAAGGCAATTGTATTTTTGACATTTCTCTAAAACCATGACACTTGTGTAAAAAGTGAAGGAAGTTTTTCTTCCTTGGCCTATTGTGGACAAAAACCTCTCTCAGGTTTCCAAAATTCATCTTTTCTAGCTCAGAAACATCATTTGAGTGAATTATTGAACCTTCCTTTGGCCTGCAAGTATCATTGAAGCACTTTGAGAACAACAATTTGCAAACCCTAGACCTAATAACTCTTTTCTGACCAAGAGATTAGAACATAACTGTAAATGGCCTTTAAAATGATTTGACAAACAGACCTAAACCAACAGGATAAGGCATGAGGGGAAATGACTAACAAGACCCTTCTGTCAGATCATGGCATGCCCCTAGCGGAATGCAGCTGAGTGAATGGAGCGAGACTCCTAAAAATGAAATGCAGAAAGAGTTTTGATCTCTAACGGAGGACTGAAAAAACCGACTCTAACACTTAGCTTAAAAGGAAAAAGATTTAAAATTTATGATGGTAGTTGGAATAGAAAGTCTAGCAATAACTTAAGAATCTTTGTTGCTTGCTTCAAAAAGCAAGACCCTCATCCTCAACAATATTTAGATTCATGATTGGGAGAGCCCTAAGAGCCCATCAAGTGTTCCATTTTTCAAATGGTACATGAATTGTTTAACAATTCTCTCCTTTCATTACTACTTCACAAGAGAAACTTAGAGTTCCAAAATGTAATTACTCATTGTATACAATAATCCAAAATAAGAGTCATAGCTTGGCTAAGTTTGGATGAGCCAGTTTTAAGAAGAAATTAGTAAAAACAAAATGTATATATAAAAATGACATTTATATATAGTAATTGGAATATAAATAAAGTTAGTATAAATTTGCAAACACTATATTAATTTAAATATAAATACCATATATAAGATTGGATGCAACAACCTATGTTTTACATATTATTCATGATTAAGAGATGATTAAAAAGTGAACTCTTACAAAACACAAACACAATTATGTTGAAGTTTAATTAGCACTAAATTAACACAAATATTTTCCTTTCACCTCTTCATCATCCCCACACATATAATATAGACCCAGAAATGAGCATACAAGATATATGAACCATTATTTCTTTGTTTTTCTTTTAAATATAAAATCTATAAATCATTATTTCTTTGTTTTTTCTTTTAAATATGTAATACCATTATCATTTATGTAGTTGGATCCAATTCAATTGGGTGGGTGGTAATTAGAAATAATTACACGAATTTACTTTTTAAAATATAATTGTTTATGTGATTTATTATTT
>APFE030559954.1:85051-106562 GCA_000404065.3 Pinus taeda
TAAAAAAACATGTTCCATTCTATTCGATTTCTTTCTCATTCTACTTGACAATGAGAAATAATGACCAGTTAACTTCGGCCTAAAGAATATTGGAAAGCTAAAATATGTGTATTTAAGCTCTTATATTTTTTAATAGATGTAATTAAAAATATAGTATAAATTGTATTTAAGTCATGTAATTAAAAAAGATAATAAAGTGTATTTAAGTTATATTTGTTTTCTAATAAAGATAATATAAATTAGTCATTGAAAGTAAATTATTATGAATACCATTTAGGTTGATTTTGTTAATTAGAATATTAATTTTGAAAAAAATTATATAAATTTTAAGTCATAGATGGGAAGAGTTTAACATTTTATGTTTTGCTTATTTTTTTTTTAATAATAGCAAAGCAAATGTTATAATATAGAAGAAATCTAATTAAATATTATTTTTATAAATTAATTATTAAGTTTTTAAAAATATTTAAAATAGTAGTTTTTTATAATTAATTTGAGTTAATTTAATTATATTTAAAAGTCTTTTGAAGATTAACTTAAATTTATTTTCTGTTTATTAGGATATTTTAAATATGTAATTTTATATATTAAAATAAATGCAAAAAATGTTTTAAATAAATTTAAAATTTAAAATGAAATTAAATTGGTATTAAATTAAATGTTCTTAGAGGCGTTCTCTAGTCTAATAAGGTAGAGATGTTGTAGTGTAATGTAAACATTTCAATTCCATCAAGATAAAATAAAAATAAAAATGATCTTATAAAAATAAAAAGGACCCATGGTATTCATGTGGAATATAGCTTATTTAAAGGGGAAATTCAACAAACCTAGATCCATCTTAACTCTGGATCTACGAAGAACTGAGAGAGATCAAATCTCTTGACATGAAAATTTCTTTTAGAGTGAATATATTTAATCCTTGTAACATGTTCTTACATACATCATATAAAAAAAATTACAACACAATGACACACCCATATTGATATTGAATGCTGACAATAGGCTTGGTAACATAGGAGGGATACTTAATAGTTTATATTATGTAGTCGAGGGCTATTAATATTTTTGACACATAGATTGTTACAATCGTCTATCGCTCTCGTATTCAAATTGTTACGATATAAATGGGCAGTATGTGAGCATTGCTAAACTTTAGTGGCGGTTGATTTGTATCATTAATATTTCTCCAATCTTAAGGTTAACATTTTCCCCACACTAGCTTATGTGTTATGAATCTTCTCAATCACCTATTTCATTCCTCCGATTTGACACGACACCACCACTTCGAATGACACCTGGATTATGGGAGACCGTGGATCTGTCACCGCCTCATCCAACAATGGAGATAGAAAGTTCAACTTCTTGGGTAACTACCTACCACACACCCTCACGGTTTGCTCAGTCATTTCTTCGTTCAACAGTTGGGGTCTTGCTAGTTTGTAGCTTGGTTCCAGCATCTAGGGATTTTCCCTCTTGGGTAGGTTGCAGGTAAACTTCACCGCTCTGCATTCATTTACCGTTGGGTCTGATACAAGCTTTCACAGTTTCTTCATGCAACGTTATAATTCCTCGGTCTTGTTTATCACAGGTGTGCCAAGGTCAGTCACAATTTACTCAAGGGCATAGAAGGGACTCCACTCAATTACCAGGTAAATCATAGACTTTCCTCATTGTAATCTTGGCTAATGGCTTTCCTTTGATGTTAGATAATAGGGTATTATGTTCTATCTCAAGCTCAAAGGTCTGACTCTTCCCTCTTCCAAGGTAAGAAATTCTAGCTTTCTTAAGCACAATGTCTGATTATTTATGAATTTCCAATGGAAGTAACCCTTTTATACCTTACTATGAAGTAACCCCCTTATACCTTCTTGGCTATTTGCAGGTTTGCTTTCCGCTCGACTTCGTTTCTTTTATAAATTTACAATTGAAGCTCAAGGTTGTCGTGGCCTACACTTACCCTGGTGTTTTCTTCTTCCAGGTTGGTTCTTGGTTTCCCCTTGCTTGAGGGTTTATGTTTGAATGTATTCACTAACCCTTATGGACGGTTTTCCCCTTTCGTTAAAATCTGAGTTTTGATATTTTCTTGTCATCATTGAAAACCGTGAACGAATTAATGTGTTATGGTTATTAGCAAAGGACATTCATTGGTTTCCCAACAGTTACATCCCATGACCCGAGGTATTTGTAGTGATGTTGTTGAATACTATATTTGGAAATTTGGTTATTGTATTTCTTCCTTAATAACGGACATTCCAGCATTTTTTTGTAAATTTAATTTGAAATGCCACTCGGCCTATTGTGTAAATGGGGTTTCATATAAAGGTCCTCGACAGTTTTTCTCATTTATATGTTAACTTGAATTTTGACTATTTCATATTGTATCTCTCATTTGAATAATGGTAGTTATTCACCAGGTCATGGTATAACATTTCACTTCATAATAAACGTGTGTATTGTTTGACATGATCTATTCACCTTTAATATTTCTTTTTCGATCGAATATCAAGGTTTGACCATTACAATGTTATTTTCTGGTTTAACTATTCTCTCCTCCTTTTCCTGTAAACTGGATAACGAGGGTATGCACAGAGTTTGTATCTCACATAGAACTCACATGACATATGTGTTCCTGTTGCAATTAGAATTTTGTATATATTACCTTTAATGTCAGTCATTCTAACTCAAACTGTTGTTATTATTGTTTTTCTTATGTATGTTTTATACGTACCCAACAGTAATGGGTTCAGGATTTCGGCCTGTCTCTATCCATAGGGTAATTACTTCACTGTAACCTAGTTCTGGACCACTCTGGGCTAAGACTCGGAGTTCAACCAGAATCCTTAAATCCTTTCTTAGAGCTAATTTCCTCCACCCATTTCCAGAGGGTTTTGCATTGTACAATTATGGATCCACCCACTATAGGTTTTCTTTCTTTTTTACTTTCTGCAACTAAATAGTTTTGTCCCAATGTGATTCCTATAGCAAAACATTTTCCTTAAATAGGTCGGGGACTATCCATTTCTCTACTTTTCATGTTCAATCACGTGTAAAGCATATTTCCACTTTTAAAAATTAATAATAAACTTCCTTTCCGAGTCATATAACTAATTATTTCCCAACAATTCACAATAAAGAAACAAAATCACGGAAAAACATAAATTATGAAGATCACATTTACACTTATCTGAATTAGCTTAGGATTTTCCCAGAAAATCAACTAGGAAAGGTCACACCACCCTTCCAACGAGAACAAAAATCATGTTTTTTTCTCCCCCCGAGCTCTTTTCTTCCAAAACGGTAACACAAAAAATGAATCTCTGGTCAATTCTCAGATATCAAGATCTCGTCCAACATAGAATTTACAGATTTAAGTTAGATGAGGAGATTTCCACTGGCTCTGGACCAGCTCAAGAAATACTCCATGACAACATTCTTCCCAGCTTTAGATGAGCTGATAAAATATATTTCATGCTCTCTCTCCAGGTGTTTCAACTTTGCTAGCTAATCCCTTCTTTTCCCCAATGAGATTCTTTTAACCTCTAAGGAAGGAGAGAATTGTAACTGTCTATAATTTCCTGGAAGTTCAAGAATTCTAATTCGTTTTTGGACCTTCCTGTGAGTTTCCAAGATTCACCATAATATTTCATTCAATTAATAATAAAATAATTACTTAAATATCAAGCTTCATTTAGGATTTTCAACTAATCCCTTACTCATTTAAGACTTATACAATAAAAGTAAGAAACAAAAAATGGTAAATATTCACAATAACCGGGGGGTGCTACATGTTCCCCCTCTTGTGTGGAACACCATCCTCAGTGTTCATACTCATTCAGAGAACAAATCAGGATATGCTTGTTGCATGAAATTTCGTCTTCCCAAGTAGCCTCCTTCAGGCTAAAGTCCCTCCATTGCACTATAGCTTGGGTAATAGCTCACCTCCACAACATTGTTTCTCTATGGTCGAGAATACATAGAGGTTCTGTCAGAAACTCTTCGTCTGGTTCGACCTATTCCACAACATAACACTTCTTTGTCCATTGAATCATCAGATCAAAACATATACTTTAGAACTTAACATGCAGTTACCTGTACATTCTGTCAACTTATAATATGTCTTGGATCATACACATATTTCTTTAACAGGGAAACATGAAACACATTATGAATTCATATGTGACTCAGTAGGGCAAGTTGATATGCCACGGGTTCGATCCTTTCCAATATCTGAAAAGGTCCACAGTATCAGGGTGCTAATTTTATATAACTTCCCAATCTTAGAGTACTCCTCTTTGGTTTAACCTTTATATATACATGAGCACCTACATGGAACTCTCGGTAGGCCATTTTTTTATTTGTGCAGATTTTTTGTCTATATTGCACAACCTTTAAGTTATGTTGCACCTTCTTTACTATATGATCCATTACCAACAACATGTCAGGTCCTAACATTAGTTTGTCTTCTGGACTACTCCAATTAGTAGGTGTTCTACATTGTTTCCCATATAGTACTTCAAAAGGACTCATTTTTAATGATTCATGAAAACTATTATTGTATGTAAATTCCACTAAATGAAGGTATTCCTCCCATTTCGTTGGTTGCTTCATTACATACATCTGTAACATATCTTCAAGCACACGATTCACCCTTTTAGTTTGTTGGCATTATGATACAGATGTTGTCCTTGATGGCAACTCACATAGATGACAGTTCACAGTGCAACAGGTTAACAACAAAGGATTATAGATCAGACTCCAGAGATTCAAGAAAGAGAGGTATACGCTAGTTCACTTTGTCCAAGTAGCATATACGCACAGGAGCACAGAACAAAAAGAGCGTATACGTATACATGCACTCTCACAAGAGGAAAAGCGTGTACAAGTTGGAAAATCAAGGAAATTCAAGAGCAAAGAATACCAGGGGTCAATACCATGGTATTAGCCCACAATATTGAGCAGAGTAACCACTGTTTGATCCCGTCCAAGAATACCACGGGTCATAAGTGGTTTTGGTCCAATGTATTGAGAAAGGCCTAAAACCATATAAGGAAGAGAAGATCATTAGGCCAAGGTGTGCAAGTGAATGGGTTTCTGAGGAATACTTCTATCTGAAGTATATGTTATGTTGCAGGGGTTATGATTATGAGATGATCTAAAATATTTTGTGCACCTTGGATACAATGTTAGACCAGGATCATAAGAACTGAAATGATTTATCATTGCATGATCTGATGTTGATTGGGCTAGATATGAATACTAACGCATGTTTTATTCTGTAAATTTATGATCTGGGTATGTCTGAAGTCTGGAATAGTTGTGAAGTTTTAAGTTAGTATTTGCATATCTATACACTGGTTCGCTTTGTTAAAAGCGCGTATACACATTGGTTCAACACATCAAAGTAACGTGTACATTATGAAATATGATGTTTGAAGTTATAGTTGGTTCTAGTTGTTGTTGTAGAGTTGTGGGTTCTTCTTTGTGTTCTGGTGACTGTGTTTTGAATGTTCAAATTTATTGATTGTGATTTGCTTCAGCGATGATGGGTTTTCAATGATTGGTTATATTGCAGTGGTGATTGATTTTGAGCTTCAATGTTGCTGATGGATCCAGTATCAAAATTGGATGAAACATGACCTTCAGATTGTGGTGTCGTGTTCCAGTAATATCTAGTCTGAAAATTAATGAAACGTGGTCCCTAGAGGAAAAGATAAGGTCGTATCCTTCTGTAGGCCGACGCCTACATATGGGTAAACATATCAGCCAGTACAAGAGCTAGGGGGAGCTCTCTTCCAATAGAAACTGGAAAGCGAGTGAAGGTTGGAGCCTTCTGTAGGTCGGCGACTACGTACTAGTAAACGGATCGGCTAGTACAAGAGCTAGGGGGTTGTAGCTCCCTTCTAGTAGAAGCTGGAGAACGAGAGAAGGTTGTGTCCTTCTGCAGGTGGGTTCCTACGTACTGGTATGAGTTTGCACCAGTACAAGATTGTAAACAGGTTTTTCTTATATTAAAATAAGACAACAGCAGGTGGGTTTTGTCCTGCATTGGGTTTTCACCTTAAATCTTGGTGGTCATTTGTGTTGCTTATGTGTGATGGTTTATTATGTTAATACTGCACATGGTTACTGTTTATATGGTTATAAAGTACCGATGCATTGATGAAAGATTAACATATGATGAATTAACTGAATCATAAGCTCACTGGATATATGATGGTTGCCTTAAAGACAGTTGCGTGTACACGGGAGTTACCTTCATTGAAGTAGCGTATATAAATCAGAGTATGAAAAGAAAAAGTTATTGATTTGACTAATACTGATTCAACCCCCCCCCCCAAGTGTTATTTCCAACAATTGGTATCAGAGCCGGTCCTTCAGAAGAAGCTTGATCGCTTGAAGGGAGATCTTTCAAAATGAACAATCACGAAGGGATGGGATCTATCAGACCACCAATCTTCAGTGGGAACAACTTGGTATATGGGAAAACACAAACTAGAGCATATCTTCAGTCACTTGGAGTTGATGTTTGGGCAATTGTGGAGAAAGGATATCAATATCCAGTAGCAGTCCCCACGGATCCAGGAGAAAAGCAAACATATGAAATCAATGCCAAAGTTGTCAACACCTTATTGGGAAGTCTATCAGAATCAGAATTCGTCAAAGTCGTGCAACTCAACACAGCCAAGGAAATATGGGACAAAATCATTCAAAGCTACAAAGGAGACTCCCAGGTAAAATGTGCTAAACTACAAACTCTCATAATCCAGTATGAAACTCTCAAGATGCATAGTGATGAGAAAGTATTTCTAGTTATTTCTTAGCGAGTAGATGGGATTGTAAATCCTATGAGAAATCTGGTTGAAGAGATAAAGGAAGCTACTTTAGTTGAGAGAATTTTGAGATATTTGTCTTATAAATTTGAGTCAAAAGTGTCTGCACAGAATAAAAACAAGATCTTCAAACTATCACTGTGACTCAACTCCATGGAATCCTAACTGCCTTTGAAATGAGAAAAGGAGGTCCATCAGATATGAGAGAAGCCGCTTTTAAAGTGTCAGCAAAGGGAAAAGAAAAGGAAGAGCACAATGAATCAGGACACATTTAAGAAGAAGAAGGTGAGGTAAATTTTGTCAAGAAGCTTCAACGGGGTTCCGAAATATTCAGTGGTAAGATACTATTCAAATACTTTGCTTGTGGTAGAGTTGGTCATTACGCTGCTAAATTCCCTCATGTCAAAGGAAAGATGTTTGCAGAAGGAAATAGAAGTTATTATACTCATGATGATAGTGATGGCTTGTCCAATAGTGATGAAGATGATCAAGAAATTAAGATACTTATGGCATATGAAAATGATGCCTTAGAAAAGGAAGATTTCCTTAAAGAAATCAGTCAACTCAAAATCAGTTTGGTAGAAAAGGATATAGTCATAAACATAGTGACACATCAACTCACAGAAAAGGACAAACACAATGAAGTGTTAGAATGTGAAGTAGTAAGTCTAAGAAAATAACTTGAGAAGACAAAGACTCTGAATCTTAGATTTGCTAAAGGATTGGAAACGTTACATGAAATCATCAAAGTTCAGCGTTCGCCTATTATAAACACTGGTCTTGGTTTTCATGAAGGTGAATCTAGCTCACAAGATTAGGTAAGGAACTCCAATGCAAAATTTGAAATTCTCAACAAGGAGATAAGAGGTCAACCCCATCAATAACCAAGGAAAGAAAGAATTCAAAGAAAAACATTTCCACCTAACTATGGAAGGGATAATTGTTTCTTTTCTCTGTCAAAAAATGTTGAATGTTTTAAAAGTCATAATTTTGGACATGTTGCAGCTAGATGCAGAAGTAGAACGGTTCAAGACAGTCACACAGAAAGATCATCAGTTTCCAGGTACTTTAAGGGATATTGTTTTACTTGCAATATGTTTGGTCACAAAGCTATTGATTGTGGTAGAAGGAATATGAAGCATGTAAGATGCT
Source organism: Pinus taeda (assembly GCA_000404065.3). NCBI lineage: Eukaryota > Viridiplantae > Streptophyta > Pinopsida > Pinales > Pinaceae > Pinus > Pinus taeda. The sequence goes on from APFE030559954.1 coordinate 93,034, forward strand.
ATGCGTGTAACAAGTTTGGACATAGAGAAAAGGAATGCAGGAGAAAATTTCGGTCACCATACCAAAAGGAGCAATCATCATCACAATCCAAGGTATTGAAGAAGAAGGAATTGTTTTCAGAAAGATGTGGCATAACTTAGTTTACATACATAACAGACCTAGGGAGAGTTGAAAGTGTAAAACTTCAGTATTCCAATTCTCATAGGCAGTTACTATGAATAGAAGTCACATATATACGCGAGTTAGAAGTTACACAGTTGCGTATATGGTTTTTTTGAGGAAAAATGAGTGGCAAAGACTCATAAAGTGGATCTAATATGGTTTAGTCAATTATCAATTATCTGTTCTGTTTTGATTGATGTTGGTTACAGTTTGTTGATGATATGTGGAAGAATTTTTAGCCCTCATAAGCTGTTAATAAGTTGATGAATAATTGGTTGGTGATGATGCCTTGATGATTCTTACTGATATTTGTAATGATCAGATCTAACAGTGAACAATTGGCACAGGTTCAAGGGGATCATATGCTTCTAATAATGCATTGTTGGCATTATGTTAGAAGATCTTGGTACATGAAGATGCTTATATTGCTTGATCCACATAGTTGTTTTGATTCAGGTAACTCTTTTGATGATGGACATATACAGGTCGTTGATCTTGATGTTGCTGACAGATGCTGATGGTGCAGATCATATGTGGTGTATGATAGTTGCTGATGACTAGCATGATATTGTTTAGATTATTGGTCCTTGTTATAAATGTCATGCATATCATTTGATGTAAAGTTCATGAAAAGACCTAATTTGTAACCCCACTATGCATGGGAAGGGTGATGTAATAATTGTTATTTCAATCATGTATAAACATTTGGTATATCCCCACTTGTTTGGGTGGATAAGTCAAATTTGGTGTATCCCCACTTGGTTGGGTGATTGATGTATGTATGCGTCATTCGTCTTAGGGATGTCATACTCACTTAGTTGAGTTATAGAGTCATGTTATTCTTTTGAAAAATATCTTTGCGGACTCTACATGTACTCAGGGGGAGCATGGACAACATAATGAGTATCAAAGAGGGAGAATATCTTGGTTCGCCCTTTGCCCTTCATGTCAAGGGGGGAGATTATATTGGTGTTGTGGTTGCCATCCAGTCCAAAGGGGGAGATTGTTGACATTATGATACATATGTTTTCCTTGATGGTAATTCACATAGATGATAGTTCACAGTGCAATGGGTTAACAACAAAGGATTACAGATCAGACTCCAGAGATTGAAGAAAGAGAGGTATACGCTGGTTCACTTTGTCCAAGTAGCATATACACGCGAGAGCACAGAACAATAAGAGAGTATACGTATACACGCACTCTCACAAGAGGAAAAGTGCATATAGGTTGGAAAATCAAGGAAATTCAAGAGCAAAGAATATTAGGGGTCAATACCATGGTATTAACCCACAATATTGAGCGGAGTAACCACTATTTGATCCCGTCCAAGGATACGATGGGTCCTAAGTGGTTTTGGTCCGAGGTATTGAGAAAGGCCTAAAACTATATAATGAGGAGAAAATCATTAGGCCAGGGTGTGCAAGTGAATGGGTTTTTGAGGAATAATTCTATCTCAAGTATATGTTATGTTGCAAGGGCTATGATTATGAGATGATCTAAAATATTTTGTGCACCTTGGATACAATGTTAGATCAGGATCATAAGAACTAAAATGAATTATCATTGCATGATCTGATGTTGATTGGGCTAGATCTGAATACTAACACATGTTTTATTATGTAAATGTTATGATCTAGGTATGACTAAAGTCTGGAATAGTTGTGAAGTTTTAAGTTAGTATTTGTAGATCTATATGTTGGTCTGCTTTGTTAAAAGTGTGTATACACGTTAGTTCAACACATCAAAGTAGTGTATACATGATGAAATATGATGTTTGAAGTTGCAGTTGGTTCTAGTTGTTGTTGCAGAGTTCTGGGTTTTGCTCTGCGTTCTGGTCACAATGTTCTGAATGTTCAGATTGATTGATTGTGATTTGCTTCAGTGATGATGGGTTTTCAGTGATTGGTTGTATTGCAGTGGTGATTGATTTTGAGCTTCAATGTTGTTGATGGGTCCAGTATGAAAATTCGATGAAACGTGGCCTTCAAATTGTGGTGTCGTGTTCGAGGAGTATCCAGTCTGAAAATTAATCAAACATGGTCCATGGAGGAAGAGAGAAGGTCGTAGGCTTTTGTAGGCCGGTGCCTACATACTGGTAAACATATCGGCGAGTACAAGAGTCAGGGGGTTGGAGCTCCCTTCCAGTAGCATCTGGAAAACGAATGAAGTTTGGAGCCTTCTGTAGGTCAGCGCCTATGTACTAGTAAACGGATCGGCTAGTACAAAAGCTAGGGGGTTATAGCTTCCTTCCAGTAGAAGTTGGAGAAAGAGAGAAGGTTGTATCCTTCTGCAAGTGGGTGCCTGCGTACTAGTATGAGTCTGCACAAGTATAAGATTGTAAATAGGTTTTTCTTATATTAAAAGAAGACAGCAGCAGGTGGTTTTTGTCCCGCGTTGGGTTTACACCTTAAATCTTGGTGTTCATGTGTGATGTTTTATTCTATTATTATTGCACATGGTTATTGTTTATATGGTTAATAAAGTACTGATGCACTGATGAAATATTAACATATGATGAATTAACTGAATCATAAGCTCACTGGATATATGCTGGTTGCCTTAAAGATAGTTGCGTGTACATGAGAGTTACCTTCATTGAAGTAACATATATAAATCAGAGTATGAAAAAAAAAAGTTATTGATTTGACTAATATTGTTTCACCCCCCTCCCTCTCAGTATTATTTCCAACACAGTTTTCCCACCTGTTTGCGGATGGTATGCAGTACTAAATTGAATATGTGTACCCAACCTAGTAAAGAGAGCTTTCCAAAATGCAGATGTAAACTTAACATCTCTATCAGAAATTATCACTCTCGATATCCCATGTAATCGTAATACTTCCTTCATAAATATATATGCAATTTGGGCAGTTTGGTATGTGATTTAATCGGTATGAAATGGGCTACCTTGCTCAATTTATCCACTACTACCATGATATAGTAATTTTTCTTCTTTGATCTGGGCAATCCGATTATAAAATCTAGTGTAATTATATCCCACTTCCATTCAAGTATGGGTAGGGGATGAAGCAGTCTAGCAGGATGTTGATGCTCAGCTTTGACCTGCTGGCATTCTAAACACTTGGCCAAATAATCAACAATATATTTCCTCATGTCAGGCCAAAAATACCCCTTTTTAACTGCAAAAAATAGTTTAAGATATCCGAGGTGGGCAGCATAGGGGCTTTGATGGAATTCATCCAATATAAACTGCTTTATTGACCATTGGTTAGGAACATATATTCTATCTATTAAGGTTAATAAATTGTTACTATTTATATGAATTTCAGGTTGCGTTCCATTATTTTGTGCTTGCTTGCTTTGCTTCCATAAAACTTGTATTCAAGGTCCTTTAAAGGAACCTCTTTAATTTCTTCAGAAAAATCAAATTCCACTTGACTGTAGGAAACCTCATACACGTAGTATAACTTCCTACTTAACACATTAGACACCCAATTTTCCTTTCCTTTAAGGTGTTTAATCTCAAAATCAAATTCACCTAGGAAAGCAATCCACCTAGCTTGACGTGCATTTAAGTTAGGTTGCTTAAAGAAGCTGGTCAAACTATTATGATCCATCATTAATAAAAATATTTCCCTAACAACTAATGTCACCAAACCTTTAGAGCATGTACTACAACAATCAACTCCATATAATAAGCAAAATATTTCTTCTCATGCTCCTTCAACTTATGAGATTCATAAGCGATTACCTTCCCCTCCTGCATTAGAACATCTCCCACACCCTCTTGATAGGCATCCGTACACACAGTTAACTCTTTCTCTGGGTCTACAATTTGTAACACAGGGGTGGTTGTTAATAATTGCTTCAACCTTTCAAAGTTGTGTTGGCATTCTACTATCCATTTGAACGGTCTTCCCTTTTTCTACAAGGAAGTTATAGGATATGCAATTCTAGCAAATCCTTTTATAAAGCGGTCGTAATACCCAACCAAAACCATAAAAGACTGTATGTCGGCCACATTTTTGGGAACAACCCATTCCATGATGGTTTTAATCTTCTCATGATCCACGTCTAGACCTTCAAAAGAAACATGTGTCCCAAACATTGAATTTGATCTTGATAAAAATCACATTTATTGAATTTGGTGTAAAATTGATTTTCTCTTAAGGTTTGCAACACTATCCGGAGATGTTCTTTTTGTTCTTTTAGATTTTTCGAATAAATCAGAATATCATCAATAAAAATCACAATGAACTTGTCCAAATAGGGGTGGAATATACCATTCATCCAGCTCATAAATGTTGTTGCGGCATTGGTGAGCTCGAATGGAAAAACAACAAATTCGTAATGACCATAACGAGTTTTCAATGTCGTTTTGTACATATCTTCCTCTTTAACCCTTATTTGATGATATCCTATCTTAAATCATTTTTTGAGAACATGGTAGCACCCTTGGTCAAATAAATCATCAATTCTTAGTAATGGGTACTTATTTTTAATAGTTAATTTATTTAGTTGCCTATAGTCAATGCATAATCGTAAGGTTACATCCTTCTTTCTAACAAACAATACAGGTGTCCCCAGGGTGACACACTTGGACGTATGTACCCCTTTTCAAGTATTTCTTGTAACTTTATTTTCAATTCTGTTGGCTTTCGAATACTCATGCGATAATGAGATTTCGATATTGGTGTTGCCCCTGGAATCAATTCTATCCTAAAATCAATATCCCGCTTTGGAGGTAGCCCGAGAATATCCTCTGGGAATACATCAACAAATTCTTGAATGATCGGTATATTCTCTAGAGCAGCTATTTTATTCTTAGAGTTAGTATAACCCACTTGCACTGCATAAATTTGACAGCCTTTCTGAATGCATTTCCGTAATTGATGGGTTGCAATTGGTCACAATTTTATGCCTTTTTTAATGCCTTGGATCTCTTCTAACACCTTCATCGGTGAGGAAAATGATGGTTTTCTCTTTTCAGTTTACTAAGAACCAATGCTTTTCTAGTTAGTCCATTCCTATTAGCATATCATAGCATCCTAAAGGCAGTAGGTTTAGAATCACCTTGATTTTTTGCCTCCTATCTCAACAAGATAGTCTGACACCTTGACAAATACTTTCTACTTTACTCCGATGGCCAGTTGCACTAACCATGGGTTCCTAAATTTAATACTATGAAAATGACACATCTCAACTAATTTTGGATTAACATAACTTAAGCTTGCATCGAGATCTATCAAAATAGAGACAGGACGATTAGTTAATTTACCTTCAAATTCCACCATCGCCGACTGATATTCAACCTGATGATCTTCCAATGCAACATTGATTCGTGATATGTTCCTTTCCACCTCTCCAAATGTAGAGGATTCCTATATGTTAGAAGTTGGCTCTCCTTTGGCATGGTGAGGACAATTTTTATAATAATGGGGCTCCCCGCAACCCCAACACTATAAGGGGGTTTTTGCAGCTGATTATGTTCTTGATTGTTGGACGCCTCTGTTTGTTTGGTTTCGCTTTGCAATCGAAATCTTTGTGGATTTTTCCTGGAAGGTCCATTCAGTTGCTTCTTATGTGTAGCCTTATTTCCAACCGCTTTAAGACTTTTGGAATTTTGAAAACTCTTCTCCCTTTTTCTGTTTGGTCATCCGTTACTGGCATCACCCTTTTGCCTCATCTGCTGATAGCATATTTGAGCCTTCTAAATAGCCTCATCCATTGAATTTGGATTGTCAAATTCCAGTCTTTCCTTCATGAAAATCAATAAACTGTTGATAAAACGCTGAGCTTTAGATTTCTCCTCTCGAATATAGGGAACATATCATAATAAGGAAGTAAACTTGGTTATAAATTCATCCATGGACTACTATCCCAACTTCAAGTCATGAAATTGTTTCGCTTTTTCATCACAGAACCATTCTAGTAGATACTTATATTTAAAGTGCCTATGATAATTGTCCCATGTTACCTCTTTCTCAAACACTCCCCAAACAATTTTAATCTCCTCTCACAATAAAGTGTCTTTACCCTGTAGCTGATAGATTTCCAATAGAGCCTCCAGGTTGTCATCATATTCATAATTCTAGAAATATTTGTTCATATTAATTAATCAAACTTCGATGGATTCTTCTGCCTCTGCATCGAATGTAGGAGGTTTAATTTTCTTAAACTCTCCTTGCAATTCTAACCTAGGTCTCTTGTTCCATTTTCCTCTAGAAGCATTTTTAGATTCTTCTTCGTTATCAATTCTACCTTCTTCAACCTCCGAGTTGTCATCCCCTTGTCGATGCATTTTTCCTCTATTTCCATCTTCTAGATTGGGGTTTGGATTCGTTTGATTCTTCCTATCTGAAATACTTTTCATTATTCTCTCTTGTTCTAGCCTTAACCGCTCGTTATTGGCCCTTAATTTTGTCATTTCAGCTCGTAGTTGTTGAATTGTTTCCAACAACAGTGCGTTCGTGTTGTGACTTTCCCCCCTTAACTGGACCCACATTTCAGGATTAGCTTTTGTATGCATTTCTAGTCCAAATCCTCCTGCTAATCTTCCAAGTAGAGTGATTCCCACTCCCCTCCTCATGTTTCTCCTTCTTTGTGCATCTTTTATATTTTGTTATTTCACAATTGCCCAATAGGCCATAATGTCGTAACCATGGCGCTCTGATACCACTTGTAATATGTTCTTACATACATCATACTAAAAAAAATTACAACAAAATTACACACCCATATTGAATGTTGACAATAGGCTTGGTAACGTAATAGGGATACATAATAGTTTATATTATGCAACCAAGGGCTATTAATAGTTTAGACACATAGATTGGTACAATCGATCATCACTCCCATATTCAAATTGTTAGGATATAAATGGGTGGTATGTGAGAATTTTTAAACTTTAGTGGTGTTTGATTTGTATCAATAATATTTCTCCAATCCTAAGGTTAAGATAAGGATTTTCCCCCCACCCTAGCTAATGTGTTATGAATCTTCTCGATCGACCACTACATTCCTCCTATGTGACACAATACCACCACCCCAGATGACATCTGGGTTATGGGAGACCATGGATGTGTCACCGCCTCATCCAACAGTGGAGATAGAAAGTTCAAATTATTGGGTAACTACCTACTCGCACCCTCACGGTTCGCTCGATCATTTCGTCGTTTGGTGGTTGGGGTTCTGCTGGTCTATAGCATGGTTCCCGCATCTAGGGTTTTTCCCTCTAGGAAAATTGCAGGTAAGCTTCACCACCCTTGATTCATTTACCCTCAGGTCTGCTACAGGCTTGTACAATTGCAAGGTTATAATTCCCTGGTCTTGTTTATCACAGATGTGCCAAGGTCCTTCACGATTTACTCAAGGCCATGGAAGAGAATCCACTCAATTACTAGGTAAACCATATAATTTCCTTAGTGTAATCTTGGTTAATAGCTTTCCTTTGATATTAGCTAACAGGGTATTATGTTCTATCTCAAGCTTGCAGTGAACAGAGGTTTAACTCTTCCCTCTTCCAAGGTAAGAAACCCTGGCCTTCTTGAGTACAATTTCTGATTATTTGTGAATTTCTAATATTTGTCTTACTATGGAAGTAATCCATTTGTACCTTCTTGTCTATTTGGAGGTTCGCTTCCTGCTCAGATTTGTTTTTTTTATTATATAAATTTACAATTGGAGCTCACGGTTGTCGTGGCCTACACTTACCCCGATGTTTTTTCTAGGTTGGTTCTTGGTTTCCCCTTGCTTGCAAGTTTCTATTAGAATGTCTTCACTAACCCTTGTGGATGGTTTCCCCCTTTAGTTAAAATCAAAATTTTGACATTTTCTTGTCATCATTGAAAACCCTGAAGAATTTAATGTGTTATGGTTATTAGCAAAATACATTCGCTAGTTTCCCAGTAGTTACATCCCACGACCTGGGGTATTTGTTGTGTTGTTGTTGAATAATATATTTAGAACTTTGGATATTTTATTTCTTCCTTAGGAACCAAGGAAAATTTTAGGGTCTAATATTTGCAAGTGGGATAATTTTAAGTGATTTTCCTGAAAAAAAAATATTCGCCCAAATTTTATAGTATAAAAGTACTTTACTTTTGAAATTGCCAAAATGTTACAAAGGATCTATGTAAAATCAATAGAAATTTGAATGATTTTACATTGATATCAACAAACATTTTACTATTTGCATATTAGGGACTAATGTGATTCACCAACGTTTCTAAACTTAAAATAAATTTCCATCCTTGAAATTTTTCCTGTTAAGAATGGACATTCCAGCATTTGTTTGTAAATTTAATTTGAAATATCACTCAATCTGTTGTGTAAATGGGGTTTCATATAAAGGTCCTTGACAATTTTCCTCATTTATGTGTTAACTTGAATTTTCACTATTTCTTATTGTTTCTTATTATATCTCTCATTTGAATAATGGTAGTTATTGACCAAGCCATGGTATAACATTTCCCTTCATAATACAAATGTGTGTATTGTTTGACATGATCTATTCACCTTTAACATTTATTTTTCGATGGAATATCATGGTTTGACCGTTACCACGTTATTTTCTGGTTTAACTATTCTTTGCTCTTTTTCCTGTAAATTGGATAATGAGGGTATGAATAGACTTTGTATCTCGCGCAATACTCAAATGATAGATGTGTTCCTATTGCGATTAGAATTTATATATATTACCTTTAACTTCGGTCATTCTAACTCAAATTGTTGTTATTATTTTCTTTCTTATGTTTATTTTTATACATACCCGATAGTAATGGGTCTGAGATCTCAGCCCTGTCTCCACCCATAGGGTATTTACTTCACTGTAACCCGGTTATGGACCACTCTAGGCTAAGACTCGAAGTTCAACCAGAATCCTTAACTCCTTTCTTAGAGCTAATTTCCTTCATCCATTTCTATAGGTTTTTCACTGTACGATTATGGATCCACTCACTATGGGTTTTCTTTCTCTTTTTACTTTCTACAACTAAATAGTTTCCTCCCAATGCAATTCCTTCAGCAAAACATTTTCCTTAAATAGGTCAGGGACTAGCCATTTCTCTACTTTTCACGTTCAATCATGTGTAAAGCATATTTCCACTTCTAAAAATTAGTAATAAACTTCATTTTCGAGTCATAGAATTAATTCTTTCCCAAAAAATCATAATAAAGAAACAAAATCATTGAAAAACATAAATTCTGAAAATCACAGTCACACTTATATGAATTAGTTTAGGCTTGTCTCGAAAAAGCAACCAGGAAAGGTCACACGACCCTTCCAACGAGAACGACAATCACATATGTTTCTCCCCTCGAGCTCCTTGATTCTAGAATGGTCAAACAAACAGTGACTCTCTAGTCAATTCTCAAGCATCAAGACCTCGTCCTACCTAGAATTTACAGACTTAAGTCAAATCAGTAGAGCTCTGGTCAATTCTCAGCCATCAAGACCCCATCCAACCAAAAATTTGCAGACTTAAGTCAGATAAGGAGATTTCCACTAGCTCTAGACTAGCTCAAGAAATACTCCATGGTAGCGTCATGTCAAACTTCAGATAAGCTAATAAAATGTCTTTCATGGTCTCTCTCCAGGTGTTTCAACCTTTGCTAGATAACCCCTTCTTTTTCCCACTGAGATTTGTTTAACCTTCAAGGAAGGAGAGAATTTTTACTACTAGTAACCGTTTGGAAGTTCAAGAATTTGTTTTTGGACCTTCCTGTGAGTTTCCAAGATTCACCAAAATCTTTCATTCATTTAATAATAAAATAATTACTTAAATATCAAGATTCATTTAAGCTTTTCAACTAAGCCCTTACTCGTTTAAGTCTTATAAATGGTAAATGGAAAATATTCACAATACCTAAGGGTGTTACAATCCCTCTCATCACTTGATAGATCTAGAATTAAAATGAATCTAAACTGGTTTAATTTTAATTTTTTCTTTTAAAATTATGATAAATTTTAAGTCGATAATTTATATTCACCTTACCAACACTATAACGTAAATATCCTTTGAATAACCTCAATTTAATATGAAACTATTTACATTTATAATGTCATACCATCTCAAATTATAAAGAAAAAATTTAGAAAGTAAAAATATATAGTATACGATAGATCATGAATTGACTTTTCCTTCATGGTAGAGCAGTGATCCTTTAGAAAAGGATGGTTCAAAAGCTCTGAATTGGTCCATCTCTTCTTGGTGTCTCTCCAAAAACATTTCTCTAGGAAATCCTAGATCTAAAGTGAAAGTGATGTAGGCAACTTTGGTAGCTCTTATGTGCATCCAATCTTATACATCGCAGTAAGGGGATTGGAAACATTGCTCCATGGAGGCTTGCTAGTGGCCATCTCCTGTATAATACAGCTGAGAGACCAAATATCATAAGCAGGCCCCTGCTCCACTTGGTTCACTGCCTCTGGAGCCATCCACAGAGGAGTCCCCCTTAATTGCAGTCTCTCCTGACCCTCCTCCTTATCCCCAAGCCTCTTGGAAGAACCAAAGTCAGTAAGCTTCACACTATTGGCACCCACAAGAACATTCTTACCCTTGATATCACAATGCATAATCCCCTGCCTATGAAGGTAATCGATCCCACGTAGGATGCCAGGAGTGTAAGCTCAGAATCGTCGAGCTGCCCACCAAACTTAACCAGCAGATCCCCTACACTGCCACCTGGAATGTACTCCATGAAAAAATTGTGCGTCCCATCACCATTCATGACGTTGTAATTGTGCCCCGGGCAACGAACAATCTATGGAGAATTCATACACCGTAAAATCTTGTATTCATTATCCAATGCCGAACTATAACCAGTTGTCGATTTGACTGCAAAGATGTGGCCATTAGGGTTATTCTTGGGGAGTCTTACTGTCCCATCAACTCCGACCCCAATAATGGTGCCCCTCACCCATCCCTCCTTGACTTGAGTCTCCATTCCCGCCCAACTCAACAATACACAACATGAATGTTTGTGTTTTGAATACACAATACACAATACACAATATAATACCTTGAAATTCTTCTTAGATACTTGAATTATGCAGACTACACAACATAGATTTGCAATTTCAACACGTCTTTGCTAGATTTTAGACTAAATTTATCTTTAAATATACTTGAAAAATGACCAAATGTAAAATAGTAAGACTACTTTAAATGTTTCATAATATTTTAATCATAAGAATTTATATATTTTTTAATTTCTTTTATAACATGTACATATATGCATAAATGATATTAAAATATTTTACTTAATATAGACATTAAAATATTTTATTTATGGAGTATATTGTTCATATTAAATTGTTTGTCTATTATTAATATAGTTTTAAATACATGTCAATATTACTTAATTGTGAAATATTTTATTTATGACCCACATTGAATATTTTTATTTTTATTAATATTTTTTAAATGCCACATATCAATTTTATATTAAGAATTGAATGAATTACACATCTTCATTTTATGAGGAAGTAACTGACTTATTTTACTTTTTTATTACTTCTTTCTTTTGAACAATGCTCTCTCTCTCTCTATATATATATAGTTAGTTTGGGAAAAAATGAAAATTATAACAAGGAAGATAAATGATAATGGATTTATTCTCTGACTAAATATAGGGATGCAACCACAACTTAAGGTTCTACAAGTTGATTGAAATAGGAATATTTCTCTAAAGAAACTTTATCTTGCTATATGAATGAAATCAATTTAAACCACAATTTATCAAAGGGAAAAAAATATTTTTTTGAGAAATCAATTTAAGCTACAATTTATTTGAGAAAAAATTATTTCTTTGAGAATTAAGATGCACTCAAGTGAGCAACAAACTTATTATTAAATGAATACTTAATAAGAATAAGTTATCAAAATTTTCATTCAAACTTAGTTCAAAAGGAAAAAGATTTAAAAGTTGTGATGGTAGGCAGCATAGAAAGTCTAGCAATAACTTAAGACAAGAATCTTTGTTGCTTGCTTCAAAAAGAAAGATCCTCATCTTCAACAATATTTAGATACATGATTAGGCTAACCCCAAAGCCCCATCAAGTTTTCCTTTTTCAAATGGCACCTTGACCCAATCATGGGAACAGTCCCTTGCCACCCTGCCTAAGGGAGGACGACGACAACCCTAAGAACCTGAAGCCATTGTGGAGGATCTATGGACCACTGCTTAATGACTTCTGACCGCTTCACCAATTGCATGACAAGCCAATACCAACCGAGTAAGCTTCACCAAATGTAGTGACACTCAGGGATGGGTAGAAGAACAACCCAAATCCAATTCCAACGAAGAGTCCAGGGAAATAGCCGCGACTAGCTAGGGACTACCCAAGCCTCCCAAAAGGAGCCGAAATCTATCAAATTTCCTTCTCAGCCTATTGTGCTCCAAGGGTATGAAGAAATTCAATTTGCACCTCCACGTTATATAAAATGAGCCATATAGGAGCCTCGTACGACACATAGGAGTGGGTTGCGTGCCCACGGGATCCCATGGTGGCTCCATGATTTATTTGCAACCCAACTTGACCCTCACTTCATGCATCGTTTCCTTCGAGCAATTGAGTCGTCCAATCTGAACCAGTTAAATGCGGCTCGCTCTCAGAGGAAGCTCACATCGGTAACGCTTCAAAATTCCAGTTAGAAACCATAATCCGAGAGATGGACAAGAGAGCTCTCACGCTTATTGGGTCCTTCAACATAGGAGACATCACTTGGCCCGTATTCATATCGCCTCGCATCAAGATAAATGCAATATGCCTCAAACATTTCTAGGTGCCGGAGGAGAGAGTCCACATGAGTCGGTGGGAGGTATGGTGAATATAGGGACCATGGAGGGGGCATATAGAGGAGGGGTTAAATTATAAGTTCAGGATTATAATAAAATACTTGGGGGTAGGGGGGGAGAATATAAGGGAAACTTGCATAATGAAACTAAGGGATTGGTACAAAACCATAGTTTTGGGTGACAACCTTTTTCCCTTCATCCAATTGACAACTCATATTAGCTTGTAAATTCACCTCAGAATTTAGTGTTCTTAAAATATGGTAAAATAAAAAATTGACAAAGAAAGGGAGAATTCCATGGGATCCCTGAAGAAATTGATTTAAGTTGTTGTTCTAGGCAGGAGAGTTGGAGCGCATGTGTTTTATGACCAGGAAGGAATCTCCGAAAATTGTGACATTCATAACTCCCCTTTGGTGAGCCAAAAGTAGCCCTAGATAGAGGCCATAAGCTTTAGCCTGGGTTATTGGACTTCTTTCCCAAGCCCCAGGTATATTGGTCGACAAGTATTCCTTCGGGATTAGTGAGAATCACTCCCTCTCTTGCCACCCCTTATTTTACTAAAGTAAATGTTATAATATAGAAGAAATCAAATTAAAAATAAT
>APFE030559954.1:106761-125052 GCA_000404065.3 Pinus taeda
AATAAATGAAAAAAATGTTTAAATAAATCTAAACTTAAAATGAAATCAAATTGATATTAAATTAAGTGCTCCCGAGAGACGCTCTCTCGTCTAGTAAGGTAGATATGTTGTAATGTAATGTAAACATTTCAACTCGATTAAGATAAAATTAAAAAAAAAAGTAATCCTATACAAATAAAATAATAATAGAAATAAAAATGACCCATGGTATTCATGTGGAATATAGCCTATTTAAAGGGGAAAATTAAACGATCCTAGATCCATCTTAACTCTAGATCTACCAAGAACTTAGAGGGATGAAATTTATTGACATGAAAATTTATTTTAGAGTGAAAAAAGATTTAATCCTTCTCACCACTTGTAGATCCAGAATTAAGATGAATCTACACTGGTTTAATTTATAATAAAAAAATAAATATATATAAATTTAAGTTAATTTCTTCTTTTAAAATTATAAAAATCTTTAAGTCAATAATTTGTGTTCACTTCCCAACACTACAACATTAATATCCTTTGAATAAGCTCAATTTAATATGAAACTATATACATTTATAATGTCATACTATCTCAATTTATAAACTAAAAATATATGGTAGATCATGAATTGACTTTTGTAATTCATTGGTATGAAAATGATATAGAAAATCAAGTTTATAAGAATGTATCTTTTTATATAAAATGGTGGATATGACATAAGAAAAATTAAACTGTAGAAGTGTAACACCCCTGAATGCATCAATTACTACAATAACTTTCTTTGTTTTTATTTGCTTTTAAATATTTTGAACTATGCATGTAATCGGCCTTGAGGCTTCAAGAAGAGTCTAGTAAAATTTTATAGTTGACATGAAATGTTTGAAAATTAAATATGTGTGAAAAACAAATCATAATAAGAATCGTGAGTAACGAATTCCAAGAAACCTCCAAACAGTTGAATTCAGTTGGAAGAAAACAATTATCACTTTCTTTCTTTCCTTGGAGATGGAAAAAGAAAAAGAAAAAGGGGAATCTAAAAGGGAGAATAAAAAGAAAGGATAACGAGAAAAGGATTTGGCAGCAATGATCTCTATGGAAAGGGGGAGTATTATTTGGCTAGAGTGTTCTTAAGTTGGATGTTTGCCATGAACCTTAAGGAAGAAAATAGTATTGAACTGGACTGGTCATTCTTGAGGTTCAGAGGGGTTACCTTGATATTTAAAACTGAGGAAATATTTGGAGCAAGGAGCTCAGGGGAGAGTCTGAACGTCATTTCCAGACTCGTTGTTGGGAGAACGGTCTTCTTGTGATAGATAAATCAGATAGTGAACATAGATAAGTTTCCCAACATGGTCGAACAATATTACATAACCGAGACATTATTAATTGTTAAAGAAAACACCATGGCTAAGGTGGGGGAGCCTTACCCATAGCCGAGCTCAAATTTCTACAATAACAGAGTGGACCTCTTAAAATAACCAAACCCTTTCAGCCTTGATTAAACCCTATGTAGCACCCCCTCCTCCCAGGTCCACTCAAGCAACCTGCCAACTGGGGTAAACATGCGATGAGAGAGGCTACTATAAGGGATTCAACTTCCTTAGTGACCTTAAGGAAATGGAACCGACGGAACATATCAAAAAAACTCATCCACATTAGCAAAAACACCCTCAATAGACATGCCCGCCACTCAGACATCTTGTCCCTGAGTCCCACTGATTATTTAAGCCTTTTAACCCATATTCGCTCTCATGTTATAGGCATGACAGCATCCAGAAACCCAAAGTCGTTCTCATAGGCCTTTGTGCCAGTGACTGTGGACTTTTCTCAGCATACCTGTGCCAGCGACCCCGTGATTTGAGCCACATTTCTAGCCCAAAACCCTGACCTCTGCCCAGAACTTTCTTCAACCTTTAGAATCCATCAAGGGCATGATAACAATGCTGATAAATCAAAATCAACCTCAGGACTAGGCCTGAGCATCCCCAACCAGGACTGACATTTTGCCAAACACTTGGCATCAATGCAACCTACAGGTTTAAGATACAAGACAAAGCATAAATGACTGAAATAATTTATGAAACATAACCACAAGGATCACCTCCTTCTCCATTGAACTATTATATTATCAATTAGGTCTTGCATTAGTCCATTAAATAATTACAAGTAAATACTTGAAATAACCATGACATGAACTAGTCATTTAACCATGCTTATAACCAACATAAAACCATATAAATATCATAGATATGATAGCCATTAAATCCACATATAAACCAATTTAAAAGTAAGAGAAATGTCTTTTATTATTCATAGGCAAATCCGACCAAGTTCAGGATTTCCACATACCACCCGACCATAAACATCGCTGAACCAAATCTCTCTTTCATCCAGTCACCCCAGTGCCATTTTCCAAGCATGAATGTGGGATCTCATAGAACAACCAATATAATAACAACCAAGGGAATCCAGAGGTTAAACCACCTCCACCCTCATCAAACTATGTTCACACCAAAACCAGTGCTCCGATCACAACCGAACCGAACTTGGAATGCCATTTGAAATCCATCAGTATCCTTGTGGAATTTTCCATCTCCTTGTCTCTCACACTTTACCGCAATCCAATCCTAGATCACTAGGCCCTAAGCCGAGACCAGTCTCTCAGGATTTATCGCAATCCAAACCTGGATCACTAGCCCCTAAATCAAGACTTCTCCCTCAGGATTTCCCGTGTATACCGCCAAAATCGGTCAAGGGATTCCTAGACCTTTGGGAATGAACCTTGAGACCACCTCTTCCCTGGATTCTGAAATCCATCTGCAAACCAAAGCTCAAAACCTTGATAAGCATCCCAACATACCATGGCATCAAGAAAAATGCAAGGCTAGGCTCAAAACCACTATCATAACCGGAAAAACCATGCCACCGAAAGCAAGAGAACCATACACCAACATGCAAATCCATGCATGTCCAAACTAGATACGAAATCACACATGCAAAAGGTTACATGCAAGTGTTCCTGCTAAATCTGCCTGATCCTGCTTTCCTTTCCTTGATCCTTGTTTTTGCTTCCTTTCCCTTTGCTTTCTTTTCATTCCTTGATCTAAAGATAGAGTGCTCCAAGAAAACTTTAAGTGACCAAGAGTGAGAGAGAGAGAGAGAATAATGAGAGGGCTCCAAACTTGAACTGACAAAAGGTTAGCAAAATCTTGCCTACTAATCCTCAGAAGCATTTTTATTAATGAGGCCTCTAATTTCTTCATTTTCCATTATTTTCTTTCATTTTCCTCCTCACATGCAACCTATGACCTTTCACCTTACTTTTCTCCTAATTTCCTATTTTCATAAATAAATGTGCCAAAAAATGCCTTTTTCCTTTTAATTCCTTTGCCTTAGCCTTTGCCAATTTTCCTTAGCCAAAAGACACATCTAGTGATGACCACTAGGATATCTTTGCCCAACATTTAGCTTGGAATAAGTGTCCCTTAACCATGGTCTTATTTTGCCTTTATTAACTTTTATTACATGAAATATTCACCAAGGTTGTTACAAAACCCTCCCCCTTGGGGAACACCATCTTCGGTGTTAAACCACACCAAGACCTCAGCAAAACCACTGAAAAGAAAACATACTACGCTTGCAACTTTATAACTTAGCTCGTTGCAGTATTTGCAATGAAAGACCTACTCAAAAGAAAAACATCATGACAACATGACAAGATAACAACCATAATAATATGACACCCATACTGCTTATTGGACCTTTATAACTTAGCTCATGGAGGTATTTTCATCCGTATACATATACCATAACATCATTAAAACATATGCCAACATCAAACCAAAACTGCTTTGCCTCAACTGACAAACAATGAAGGATACAGGGCCCACATTTGATCTGCCATCTCCCATGTAGCTTCTAGAGGCCCAAAGTGCTTCCACTGCACTTTAACTTGCTCTATGGTTTTGTTCCTGAGCATGAGATGTTTCTGCTGCAATATGCACTGAGGCTCCGACTGGAACTCAGCTTCTTGGTTCACCTGCAATACAGACCAATCAATACCATGATCAACATATTTTATATACTTCTTAAGTAATGAAATATGGAAAACATCATGGACCTTCATTGTTGGAGGTGGTGCAAGTCAATATGCCACTGGTCCAATCCTCTCAAGGATCTCAAAAGGCCCCCAATACTGTGGTGCCAACTTGGCACATGAACCAATCCTCAAAGAGATTTTCTTGTTACAACTCCACCCATACAATGCCTTGAAAGGAATCATCCTCAATGACTCCTGATAATTATTGTTGCATGCGAACTCAACTAATGGAAGAGACTCCTCCCATTTCTTTTGTTCGTGCATCACGTACATCCTCAACATATCCTCCAATATCCTATTGAACCTCTTTATCTGTCAATCTGTCTCGGATGATAAGTTGTACTAAAGGCCAACTCTGTATCCAAACTTGCAAATAGCTCCTTCCAAAACTTGGAAGTGAACTTTGCATCCCTGTCCGACATAATCTTCTTCGAAAAACCATGCAGTCTCACTATCTCTCTGATGAACACCTATGCTACCTCACCAGTTGAATATGTAGTCTTTACTTGAATGAAGTGAGATACCTTGCTCAACTTTCAACCACAACGATAATAGAATCATGTTGCTTTACCGTCCTTGGAAGACCTGTGATAAAATCCATGGAAATGACCTCCCATTTCCATTTTGGAATTGATATAGGCTGTAGTAAACCACGTGGATGCTTACATTCCGCCTTTACCTGCTGACAATCTAGGCATCTAGCCATGAACTCTGCCACTTCCTTCTTTAGATTCGACCAATAATAGAACTTCTTCACCACCATCAACGTCTTCTGATATCCTAGATGACCCAAGTATGGATTTGCGTGAAACTCCATCAAGATAAGCTTCTTGAGCTCACTGCAATTCTGCACATATATTGGGTCTCTAAATCTCACCAAGCCTTCTGCCGTGAGATGACAGTCTGCGTCTTGATCATTGTTACCTGTACCTTCACCTATACCTATACCTATGCTCTGCTGTAACCTGTGCATAATCTCCATGTATTTTTTATCCCATTGTCATGCCTGCAAGATCCTATCCTATAAATATGTCCCATAAGAGCTCATAGATGCTATATCATTTACCTGTACCTTCCTGCTAAGAGCATCTGCAACCTGATTCTCCTTCCCTTTCATGTGTCTAATCTTGAAGTCGAACTCACTAAGGGTATCCAACCATCTAGCTTACCTGGAATTTAGATTTGGTTGATTAAACAAATACCTCAACCCACTGTGATCGCTCATCAATGTAAACCTCTTGCCAAGAAGTTAGTTCCTCCACATCTTCAATTCATGTATAATCGCTGCTAGCTCAAGATCATGCGTTGGATAGTTCTGCTTGTGCTCATTTAGTTTTCGTGACTCATAGCACACTACATGTCCTTCTTGCATGAGAACTCCTCCAAGTCCTCTCTTGCAAGCATCTGTACACACTACAAACTCCTTGTCTAAATCCACAATCTTTAGCATTGGTGCATGTGTCAACAACCGCTTAAGCTGCTCAAAACTAGCCTCACATTCTTCTGTCCATTCAAACTTATTACCTTTTCGCTGCAATGATGGGATAGGATATGCAATGCGTGAAAAGTTCCTGATGAGCCTCCTGTAGTAACCTTCCAAACCCATGATCTCACCTCATCCACATTCTTAGGAGATGCCCACTCCATGATGGCCCTTATCTTTTCTAGATCCAATGCTATGTCATCTTTGGAGAAAAAATGCCCCAAGTAATGTACCTAAGTTTGAAAGAAGTTGCACTTGCTAAGTTTAGCATACAATTAATTCTCTCTTAGAAATAACAACATTGCTGCTAAATTCTCGACAAGCTCTTCCTCATTCTTAGAATATACCAGTATATCATCAATGAACACAATAATAAACTTGTCCAGATAAGGACACAACACATTATTCATCAAACACATAAATGTAGCTGGAGAATTAGTCAAACCAAATGGAACAACAACAATCTCATAATGCCCATACCTGGTCATGAACACAGTCTTGAAGATATCCTCTTCCTTGATGTGTACCTGATGGTATCTCGATTGCAAGTCGATCTTAGAGAACATTGTTGTTCCCTTCAACAGATCATACAAATCATCAATCCTCAACAATGGGTACCTATTCTTGATTATTACTTTGTTCAGCTGCCTGTAATAAATGCACAATCTAAGAGTACCATCTTTCTTCTTCACAAACAACACTGGTGCACCCCAAGGCGATACACTCGACCTAATGTACCCCTTGTCCAACATTTCCTTCAGATGCAACTTTAACTCAACCAACTCAAGTGTGCTCATCATGTAAAGTGCTTTCGATGTTGGGGCTGCCCCTTGCACCAACTCAATAAAAAAGTCTACCTCCCTATGAGGTGGAAACTCTATAATGTCCTCAGGAAATACATCCTGAAACTCCTGCAAAACTGGGTATCTTCTCAACACATCGGCATCCCCAACCTCCTTACCCTTGTCACTAGAAATATGTCCTGTTAGAGCCTAGATTTACCTCAGACTGAAAAGGTAAGCTTCTAGGTCCACATCAAACCACGCTCAGCCTCGTAGCTAGCCCTACGAGGACAGGAGAGGGCTCTCTCTGGGTCAATCTCAGCGAAAAATAATCAAATGGGCTTGAGATGACTAATTTTACAAATAATCTTAGGCTAGGTATGAAGTGCAAGGATTTGATTTGAGTTTTTGGGAGTTTTGAGTTGGAAAAAGGGAAAGGCAAATTTGGGTCCGGGGATGAGGCACAATTTTTGCAGAGTTTCGATTGGGGCAAGGAAGGCAATTGTTTTGATGCTTTGGAATTAATGAATGGGTGGATCAGACCAGTGAGGAGCCAAGGAGGGCAAGAGAGTCTCAAGAGTCCTCCTCAAACAGATGAAAACATTGAAAATTAAACAAAATTTCAAGGTAGAGCACAATAGTCCAGTGAATTCTACCTTAATCACTCATTTGTTTAATTTAAGAAGCAAAGAGAAGGGAAAATGATACATATAAACATCAATGAACTTACAATTACATAGAGAAAAACACCATCAAAAAATAGAGCCACATGGATCCCAACAAGTGCTGCAAAACCCTGGTCTTTCCTTTGCCAAAAATGCAGAGATAAAATGTACAATGATGTGCCAAGCAATCCCAAGTGTCCAACCCTGGCAATGACTCGGAAAATACATGATATAGACCATGCTAATCCAATCCCATGCCTCTATGGGTCGAGCTCATCATTCTAGGAGCTGTTTCAACCAATTCTAAACAAAGCACTGAAATCTAGGCAATCAAACAACTTGCCTCTATAAGGTAAGAAACTGATTCATTCATTAAATTTTCACTTTTTAGTGAATGAATCCTCTAGAACAAGTAAAAATGTGCCAATATTACATCATGGTCATCAAGTTACATCAAGATAGATCAATAGTTACATCAAAAAGCAAAACTAGTCAAAACTAGGCGAATTTCTGAGTTGTATAGTGAAAAATGAGCCAAAAAACTTCTATGCGTCGCACCACTTTGTAGCTGAATTTGAGGCCCTTCCCGGAGTCCAAATTGAGCTCTTGATATCTTGTTGGAAAGCCCTACCTGTCTACATTCCAACCCAAGTGGAATTTTTCAATTTGGTGTCCCTTTGCCCCTCCAAAACTTCAATCTCCCAGGACTACTTCTTGTGTGTCAAAATAGGGGCAGAGAGGTCATTTTTTGAGTGTTTTTGACCTCTTGGGGACTCGAAACTTGCCCAAACTTCTTGGCCATGCACCATCAATCATGATTTTTCATGCCAAATCCAAAAATATAAAGTTTTTGCAATTTGGAGCCCACTAGCAAAAGCGAGCGCCACGTGGCGCGGCGCATAGGGAGGCAAAACCTGTTTTTGAGTGCCAAAATTTTCAAAAATGCAAAAATTGCTCCAAATTTCTTGAAATTTGGGCTGGACCTTGTCTATCAAGTGTCATGCTGGGCTAAATAGGCTTCGGCCAATATCCAAAGGAGATCATGCTCCTTTTGCCTCTTTTGCTTCCTTATTGCCTTCTTTAATTTTGCCTTTAGATTCCTTATGCGTGCTTGGGAACTCATATTCCACGCCCTGTAATGGAAAGCCATGTGTCTCAATAATGATTTGTCCCTATCGGCCCTTTCTAGTAGTCTCTCCAGGTGGATGTTGATTCTCTCGAGCCAAGACTCCCGATCATCATTAATCTCTTGCTCCAATGAAGTGAGCTCAACCCTCCTCCTTTGGGTAGCTTGGCGATTCTCGCGGATGTTTTGTAACTCCATGATTTCTTTCCGATCTTCAAGCTGTTTGTTCCTCTGCTCCAATTATTTCATAGTCCACTTGGCCCTCTCTAAATTGAGGGACAAGGCTTGGATCTCTGTCTGCTGCTCCTGGAGGATCTCTCTAAGATGTGCATTTTGCGGGCCCATGTTTGTATCATCATCCTGAACAAGAATAAAGTCTCGCTCACCCGAAGGCCCCTCATCTTGCATTGGCCTCTTGCCTCTATCCTGTACCTGTGGTGCTGATGTCAGAAGCGAGGCCCCTCCCACCCTAGGTGGAGATAACACTCGCTTTGCTGCTGCAAATAACTGCCTCGTGCCCTTATGATAAGTAATGAAAACCGGTATAGTAGCAGTGTGTGGATCATGGCCTTCATGATGATGAGAAGGTCCACCTGTCTCATGCCCAGCCTCTGAAGGTCCCTGTGAAGCTCTAAAAAAGTCACGATAGATGAAATCATCCCAAGTGATGCCTTGTACTCCAAGCTGATGAACCACCAAAAGTTTGATGAGAGCAAAATGACAAATGTTGTTGAACTGCTGCTGAGGGGTCTTGTGTTGCACAAGGGAGGTCATCCTTTCTATGTTTCGACATATGAAATAAGGAATGTTCATCATCTGTACCCAAGTGAAATGCATGAGCAACCTGATGTGATAAGCATATAATCTGGAGAAATGGCCTTCACAACTAAAATACTTCATGATTAATTTCATTAGTGGAGCATATTCATCTTTGAGATATCGAAAAGGGAACACTCTCTTTAGCTGCCTCAAGAAACCGGGTTTAATATATGGCTCATAATGCTGCGGGTCAATCTTCTGCCTCTTGTTCCATGGCTCGCCAATGTTAGGTATGTCAGTTGCTAGTGAGATAGATTCTGGTGTAAGTGTGAAAGTGACACCAGCGAAAGTAACTCGATCACCATGTAAATGCGGTACAAATAAGCAAGCCAAATCATGATGGACTTGAACAGTAGCAACCTTCTCACAAAATTCATAACATGACTGAAACATAAAACAAGAGACGGCAAGAGGGCAGGCCTACAATTCTGTAAGGGTGGTTGGTTCTTCTCTAACATGTCTGCCACCTTTATGAGGCCTCCGAGGTGCATGTCCCTCCATGGGTGAGTCACTTTGGGTCTCCATTTCATAGTCGGATGAATGACCAAATGACATAACTACTGCTATACAAACTGCCTTGGAGATAAAGATGTTGGTGTATAAAACTGTGTTGGACTACTCTTTTGTGATGTGGTTGAATTCTACCACCAAGGGGAAAAAGTCAACAAGGGACTGTTAGGAAGGGGGGAAATAGTAAGGGATTAGGGACTATTGGGACAAATTTTGTTAGGGAAATGTAGGAGGGTTTTTGGAATTTTGTATAGGGTAGGGTTTGGGGTTTTTACATTTGGAAATGTGTGGAAGGAATTGGGGATAGGGGTTTAGTAATTTTTGGGGGTAGGGAAACTTAGGAATGATGAAACTAAGGGAGAAATGGGATGGGGGAATGAATTTGGTGACAAACAATAAATTTGAAACCCTAACAACAGGTTTTTTGGGTTTTGCTATTTGCTTAGGGTTTCACCACATCAATCATCATAACACATCACAATATAAACCTCAAAATTTGATGAATAAGCAGCAACCTACTTGAACCCAAGGTAATGTAGGCGGTTTTGGCAATTGGAGGCAATTTTGGAATGTTTCGGGCCAATCAGTTGTATGCGCCGTGTCGTCCCAGTGTGCCGCGCCCGTGTAAAATAACACTGCGCGTTTTCTCGCAGTGCGCCGCGCCTCCTCAGTGCGCCACGCCACCTTCTCTATGCGCCGCGCAGGCTAATTTTATTCCAATTGCTCCCAATTTCACACTTGTGCCTCCCAATTTCACACTTGTGCACAAAACTTGCTTTGAATCGCTCCCTCTTCGTCTTGGCATGCAAATGAGTTGAATCAATTTGATTTTTATGAAGCTGTGATGATGTTTGGTCTTGGAGGTTTTGTGCATTGTGCACAAGCCTAGTGCGCCACGCCTCCTGGATGCGCCGCGACAGTGTAAATTTACACGGTGAATTTGCGCCCAATGCGCCACGCGGCCTATGTGCGCTGCGACCTCCTCCAATGCGCCGCACACACTTCCAGCACATACCTTTGGCCCTCAAACATTAAATTCGCTCCTCCAAAACTCAAATCGATATCCTTTGACCTCTTGACATGGAAATAGATGTTTTAAGCAATGAAAATGCTTCATGGAGTAATGGGTTTAATTTTTGCTTCTCAAGAACCCACTTTCTTATGTTTTTCACTTTGGCACTTTTTCATATTAATACAACTCTGTTTTTCAAATTCCCTTTTTGATTTTGGCTTAAATGAGGAATCTTTTGGCTATTTTTTGCAGGGATAGTGGCATGTCTTGACAAAGGAAGACCAGGGTTGCGCTGGAGAATTCAACAACTAAAAAAACTTTTGAAAATTACATGGCAATTTATTACAAAACGAAATGACGAATTTTCTTCAAAACAGAGTTTTGAAGAAAAGTCATAGTCCAGCAATATGACGATGAAAATATTTGAAATGAAAACTTATTAAGAACCTCCCTCTGGCCTTCTGGCATTATTGGACATTTTGAAGACACAATTTGTGAAACCCTAGACCTAGTGACTGAAACGACGCTTGCTAATCAAAATACTAAAACAAGACTGTAAGTGACTTTAAAACTTGATTTTGATGAACAGACCTGAGCCAACAGTGCAAGGCATGAGGGGTAAAGAATAACAAGACCCTTCCGTCAGATTATGACATGCCCCTAGCAGAATGCAACTGAGTGAATCGAGCGAGACACCTAAAAATGAAATGCAATAAAGAGGTTTTGATCTCTGACGGAGGGTTGAACAGACCAACTCTAACATGTCCTACAAACATCACACAACCTTTTCTGCAACTACACTTAGCTTGCATAGCAGTAATCATCCTCACTGATGTAGGCTTCTTCTTCCCCTACAGAGTCCTATTTTCCCCACTATCATCCACACACTTAATGGCCTTGCCGAAGCAATCCAATTTGGTTCTATGAAGGTATAGCCAATCCATACCCAAAATAATATTATACAAACCTAACGATAGTACATGCAAATGTGTTTTTGTAGGCATGACATTTAACTTAAATGCACAAGCTCTTACCCAATGGTGAACTCTCTTCTTCGTACCTGTAGCCAACTGTGCCAACTGTACCAACCAAGGTTCTGCATGCACTTCTTTTCTCAAACCACACTTATCCACCAGGTCAGGATTAATTTAGCTATAGTTAGATACACGATCAATCAAAATAGAAACAACTTGATCATAAAGCTTACCATTGTTAGGTCCCTATAATACTAATGATTCCCCCATTACTATTGTCATTTTATCCCTTATTGTTATTATTGTGCCCTATATAATCCCACTATTGTTATTTGTGTGCCTTTATATTATTATTGTTTGGTTGGCTTGGTTATATTGTGACCCCTTAGACTCCTATATATAGAAAGTAGGTTTTGTCAGTTGTATCATCCAAGAATTGTTCATTTGTGTAATGTAAAGGAGGTTTCCCCCTCGAAGAGGCTGAATTCTAAGGCATTGACCTATCTTTTCTATCTTTTTGTGAGTTGGTTTCGTAACATTTGGTATCAAAGCTTTGGATTCTAGGGTTTCGCTGCTCCAAACAGGTCATCGTGGAAAATAAACCATTTGAGATGAAATCTTTCTGAACCTCAGGTCTGAATTTCATATGTTGTCTCACTATATTTTTGGAGATATGATTTGAGGAAGTTAGGGTTTGTGCAAGCTCTAGAATTTCATCTAAAACAGGTCATCATGGAATGTTCGCTATAACGCTTTCCCTACAAAGTTTCAAAAGCTAAAAAAATTCCCATTTGAGACGAAATCAGTCTGAACCTCAGCTCTGAATTTCAGATCCTGTCTCGCTATATTTACAGAGATATAATCTGAGGAAGCTAGGGTTTTTGCAGACCCCCGAATTACATTCCAAACAGGTCACCTTGGGAAAATCGTCATAACGTTCTCTCTGAGCATCAAATTGAATTTTCGTAAGAATTTGTAGACAGAGGATAGACTGTAATTTTTTGGCTACCATTTTTAGAACCTAATGTTGAAACAGTGACCCGCGGCATGTCGTACAAGTTCGCTCTACTGAACAAGTCTATACTCAGGTCATCGTGGGAGATTTGGCATAACTCTTCATTGGAGAATCCAATCTTGATCAGACTTGTGGAGTTTGAAATATTACTCAAAGTGTTACTGCAAGAAGAAATTTTAGACCTTGGAGATCCAAAATTACAGAAATACATCAGATTCAATATCAAGCTCCTACAAAGTGAAAAAAAAGGTGTGTAGATTTTTAAAATTTTTGCATAAGCTTGGTTTGAAAAATTAGTTTGAAGGAATTCAAAGGGCAAAGTGAAGAATTATTATCAATAATTGATGCCCCAGAGAAAGAAAATGGAAACACCTAGTAAGCAACTTGAAATCTCTAGCATGACTCATGAAGAAGAGGAAGAAATGAAACATGATATATCAAAATTACGAGACCAAGTGCAACAAATTTCACTCGCACAAAAAGTAACAGAATCTAAGATGGATGGTTTAAACAAAGACGTAGAAGCTAAGATGTATGGCATGGAAGCTAAGATGAATGGTTTAAAGAAAGGTGTGGAAGCTAAGATGGACAATGTGGACGCTAAGATGGACGATTTGAAGATAGATTTGAAGACAAGCATGGAAGATTTGAAGACATATTTGAAAAAGTTTCTACAAGAAATGATTACTAATGGCGAAAGGGTAGTAAAGGAAACTCATGATGAGAACAAAATAAATGTTAATTCTGATTTCATAGACTCTAACGTTGGATTGAAGAACCACCATATTCTAAAGATCGATATGAGGAAGTTTCATGGCAAGGATCCCGGAACATGGATACTACAGATGGAGCAATTTTTCGATCTCCATAATGTGCGAAACACACAAAAGGTAGGCATTGCAACTTTATATTTGGAACCAAATCAATTTGTATGGTATCGATGGCTTTTCTCTCATAAACAAATTGTCACTTGGGCTATTTTTATGAATGAAATGATAGCACATTATGAGGACTATATGCACCTACTGAGCACTGTAGATATGGGGCTACCACCACTCTGATATTGCAGACAATCCCTAAGGTCAACTACACATATGTATGAACGCGTGTAGTCGAGCATATGCAATCAATTCTTTTAACCAACCTACAAGAATGATACATGTAATCAAAACATTCAAGAATGCACCTGGCATACAAGGATGTATTCAAGTGACATATAATCAACATGTACATGAAATATAACCATATGTAACCAATCATATACTTCCGAGGATGCATCCCACAAAATCACATCAAATTCCTCATGACAACCTTACTACAATCATGATCAATATGATGCAATGCAACAAGCACATGGAATGAAAGTATAAGGGACACACATGCAACTAACACGCATACATGACTAAGCACCTTCACTCAAGGAGAGCACAACCAATCTATGATACCAATCTGTAACACCCCCTCCTCCCAAGTCCACCTAAGCAAACCGCCAGTCGAGGTAAACATGTGATGAGAGAGGCTACTATAAGGGATTCAACTTCCTTGGTGACCTTAAGGAAATGGAACTGTAAGAACATATCAAACAAACTCATCCACATCAGCAAGAACACCCTCAGGAGACATGTTAGCCACTCAGACATCATGTCCCTGAGTCCCACTGATGATTTAAGCCTTTTAACCCAGAGTTGCTCTCATGATATCGAAAACATCCAGCAACCCAGAGTCACTCTCATAGGGCTATGTGCTAGGGACCGTGGGCTTTTCTCAGCAGACCTATGCCAGTGACCCTGAGATTTGAGCCACTTTTCTAGCCCAGAATCCCAGCCTCTGCATAGAACTTTCTACAACCTTCAGAATCCATCAAAGACACGATAACAATGTTGATAAACCAAAATTAACCTCAGGATTAGGCCTGAGCATCCCCAACCAGGATTGACATTCTGTCAAACACTTGGCATCAATGCAACCTACAGGTCTAGGATACAAGACAAAGCATAAATGGCTGAAAGAACTTATGAAACATAACCAAAAGCATGACCTCCTTCTCCATTAAACTATTATATCATCAATTAGGTCTTTCATCCATCCGTTAAACAATTACAAGTAAATACATGAAATAACCATGGCATGAACCAGTCATTTAACCATGCTTATAACTAGCATAACACCATATAAATATCAGAGATATGACAAATAATGAAATCCACATATAAACCAGTGAAAAAGAATGAAATCTTAGCTTTTATTAATCACAGGCAAATCCGACCAGGTTCAGGACTTCCACATACCACTCGACCATAGACATCAATGAACCAAATCTCTCTTTCAGCCAGTCACCCCCATGCCATGTTCCAAGCATGAATGTGGGATATCATAGAACAACCAATCCAAGAACAACAAAGGGAATCCAGAGGTTAAACCACCTCCACCCTCATCAAACCATGATCACACCAAAACCATTTCCATGATCACAACTGAACCGAACTTGGAATGCCATCCAAAATCCATCACTATCCTTGAGGAATTTTCCTTCTCCTTATCTCTTAGGCTTTACCGCAATCCAATCTCGGATCACTAGACCCTAAGCCGAGACCAATCTATCAGTCTTTACTGCATTCCAAGCCAAGATCACTAGGCCCTAACTGAGACCTCTCCCTCAGGCTTTACCGTGTATCCCGCCAAAACGGGTCAAGGGATTCCTAGGCCTTTGGGAATGAACCTTGATACCACCTCTACCCTGGATTCTAAAATCCATCTGGAAAATCAAAGCTAAAAATCGAGATAAACATCCCAACATACCATGGAATCTGTAAAAAGGCAAGGTTAGGCTGAAAACCATTGTCATAACCCAAAAAAACCATGCCACTGATAGCAAGAGAACCATACACCAGCATGCAAAGCCATGCATGTCCAAACTATATAGGAAATCACACATGCAAAAGTTTACCTGCAAGTATTCCTGTTGAAGCTGCCTGATCTTGCTTTCCTTTCCTTGACCCTTACTTTCCTTCATTTCCCTTTGCTTGCTTTTCCTTCCTTGATCCAAAGCTAGAGAGCTCCAAGAAAACTCTAAATGACCAAGAGAGAGAGAGAGAGAGAGAATAATGAGAGAGCTCTAAACTTGAACTAACAAAAGCTAAGCAAAATCCTGCTCACTAGTCCTCATAAGCCTTTTTATTAATGAGGCCTCTAATTTCTTCATTTTCCATTATTTTCCTTCATTTTCCTCCTCACATGCAACCTTTAACCTTTCACCTTACTTTTCTCCTAATTTCCTTTATTTTCATAAATAGATGTGCCAAAAATGCCTTTTGCCTTTTAATGACTTTGCCTTAGCCTTTGTCAATTTTACTTAGCCAAAACACACATCCAGTCATGCCCAGTAGGATATCTCTGCCCAACATTCATCTTGGAGTAAGTGTCCCTTAACCGTGGTCTCATTTTTCCTCTATTAACTTTTATTACATGAAATCTTCACCAGGGTTGTTACACCCTAGCTTAAGGGGGGTTGACATAAGTAAGAACATGTTAAATAAAAAAAATATATCCATTAGAGTTATTCATGATAGTTTGTTGAACCCCAATCCTGAGAGGAACTATGAAAACCCTAGAGTTTACTTGCAAGAACAAAAAAAGGAAGAAATGAGCTCTTGTCTTCAAGGACGAGCGTCTAAGCCATATAAAAAAAATTACACCAGTTAAAGTACCTACAACAGAGGAAAACTTGTTCTATAGTGGAGCGGTTGAACTCTGCAATTGTGGAAATAAATTAGCTGACATAGCACCAAATATGTAGTAAACATCATAGAAATATGAAGGGGTTAATAAAGAACCTGATGTCATACTACCACGCCCGCTACTCTTGGCTAGAAAAGGAAGAAGCCTCTGTTGGTAACCCCCTGCAAGTAGCCACAGGGAAGGGTTAAATTTGTGCCATTAAAACCAAAATGAAGAAAGAGTAAGCCAAAAGAATGTTGAGAAATATACCTGAGAAGAGAATTGCACATTATCATCATTGAACTTCAATTTCAAAGATTGGGATGCAGAGCAAAACCATAAGGGTAGAATGTGAAATGCTGAATTGTGTGCGTAGCAGGAGCAAAAGTTAGTTACAAAAAGGTTGGGGTGGTTCCTGGGAGTCCTATAGATGATGTGGGAGGAGGGTTTTATAAAGTGGTATCAGAGCATGATTCACCCCTTGGACTGGATGGTCGGTGCGTTGGTCATGCATTCATGTCGTTTGCACATGTTTTCATCCTTGTGGTCTATGTGCTTGTTGCACATACATGGTGTCGGCTATGGTTGTAGTGATGTTGCCATGTAAAAGAGGATTTCGTTGATGGGAAGGGTGTCATCATGAGTGTATGATTGGTTACATGTTGTTATATGCTGCTTACATGTATCGTTCTTGCATGCTTGGTTACATGTTGCTACCTGTTGTTATAAGTATTGTCTGTTTATGCTTGATTATATTTGTTTGTGTGTGTGTGTTGTCCATGTTTATGCTTGTGTTTTGTCTGCCTGTATGCTGATGTATCGTCTATGTTTATGATTGTGTATTGTCCACGTACATTGGTATGGTTGATGTCGTCATGCATGAGGTCATAGTACGTGTAGTGATATGGTCATGTAGTGATGACTGGACTCTAGCTAGAATGATGTTATGTGTTGGCACACTTAGTTGTTATATGTTTATATGCTGTTATGATTGTGTTTATACATGTATCACATTGATTTGGATGATCTTGGAGATGAGGTATCCTCCCCAAATTATACTAAGGTACGTTGGTTTATTATGATTTGGTTTAGATGACATATTATGCCTTGCAAGAGAAAGACCAAAATGAATAGAAATATGGTAGAATACAAAGACTCTCCCCATGAATTAGATGAGCAGCATGGTGGGCACTCTTCTAATTTGGCAGACACATTGATAATATTGAAGGAAGAAATAAGGAGTAGTAAGGTGGACAATGACAAGATCATGCAGGCACAAGAGAAACAAGCAGAAAATTAATGCAATACTTGTTCAAAGTTTTTCAGAATTGTAGTGACAATGGTCACTTTGTATTGTTGAAATATGGCAACAAGAATATTCCAATTTAATTTGTCCTTGAATTAAATTGTGAATTAAAATCTAATTTAGTCTTAACAGCTACTTGGAAATAATTAATTAATTCGATTTGAATTAATTAGTTGGAGAAATTCAAGTTCGAAGTCTTTCTGAAGTCATGCAAGAGTTATCCCTCAAATTAAGGAGATAAGATTGATTTATATTTGAGTTGTAATTAGTTAACTCAGTTTACTGAGTTAAGTCCAGTTAAATTAGTTCCAAACTATTTGAGGAATTAATAGTGAGTTAACAGTGAGTTGATGTATGCATGCACTCAACTAATGCTACTCCAGTTAACTGAAGATTCCCTCATCAGAAACTCATGCATGTCTATTCTTAGAAAGACCCAGTTGAGATTAAAGTCAAGGACAGTGTACTATCAGTTGCATGTGTTTTCTCAAAGAGAAAACTCATGCATGCAGTCAAGGATTTAAGCCTTGAGGATTGCGCAGTTTTGGAGGAAGTGTTCCACTTGGTTGGAGGAGATCATCCACTTGGTAATAGGAGAATCATCCCAGAGAAACAACACAAGGAAATATGAGCTTGGAGGGTAGAGAGGAAGGTTGTAGAGAAGCCAAGATTGCATGTGAGCATCTGTGAGGATTGTATTGAGAGCTGGCTAGCTGTGAGAGCTAAGGCTTTGTATAATTCCTATGTATTTCCACATGTATGATAATACAATAGTGTGGGGTTTCTAGCTGAGGCTTTCCCCAAAGT